>OMNZ01041572.1:21278-40113 GCA_900303255.1 Lesueurigobius sanzi | reverse complement strand
AAAAAAAAAAAAAAAAAAAAAGAAAAAAAAAAAATCACCATTTTCTTTAGATTAAATCACAATTTTGATTTTCTCACAATTCATGTGTATTGGCATGATATTTAGATCTGATTTAGACCCAGTTTTCTCTTGGTTTGTTTCTGATTGAGATTTGTCCTCGAGTTTAGTCCTGGTTGAGTCCAGGGTAATCATCATGGTTTCGTTCCGTCCCTGGTTTAGTCCATTTAAGTTTGATCCTGGTTTAGACCTTGATTTCAGTCTCTGCTTTAGTCTGGTTTACTTCTTGATTTAATCCAGATTCAGTCCGTGATATTGTCCAATTTTAGACCTGGTTCAGACCAAGTTTTCTCCTGGTTTAGTTCTAGAAGCAGTGAGTGGAGAAAAATCAGTATTTGAGCTCAGTGCTGTGATAAACATGGCGATGTTACCAAAAAAAGCAGATCGTCATGGAGATCAGATCACGATTCGATTTTTATCATCAAATCGCCCAGACCTACCTACCTACCATGCTCTGTATTCAACTGAACAGGCTCAGATTTCACAAAGTAAATTGAGAAATCGAAACTAGATTGTCATTAAATTTCAATTTTTTTTTCTTTTTTTTTTTACCAGTCTGAAGAAGGGCTACTTGCCCGAAACGTCACTCTGGTGAATCAATAAATTGGTGAATTCAGTTGTGCCATTTGTCAATTAAAGTGTCAACAAAAGTTATACTTTTTCAAATCTAGCACACTGGTTTAGATTTTTGGATGTGCGCGTTACTACTTGGACTTTTGACAATATTTTTTTTTCCATTTTGTTTGGTGGTGTGCTTTGTGATTTT
This sequence comes from Lesueurigobius sanzi, assembly GCA_900303255.1. NCBI lineage: Eukaryota > Metazoa > Chordata > Actinopteri > Gobiiformes > Gobiidae > Lesueurigobius > Lesueurigobius sanzi. The sequence continues at coordinate 39,290 of OMNZ01041572.1, read as the reverse complement.
TCTAATATAAAATATGAATATGTGCCATGGCTCAGATAGGTTGGGAAACACTGGTCTAGTCAGGAGCAAGCGTTAAACAAAATTCCCATTATTTTCATGTTGTGACATCTTAAATAAATCATGAACACTTTGATTCTATATTTGAGTATATAGGGCAATACTGTATAAAGCAATTGTATCACACAGCACTAACCTATTTTAAGTTAACCTATATTAGGGATGACACCAAGTCCGTGTTCTCAATTCACTCTTAAAAGCGCAAAGTCTTAATCTATTCAGCAACTAAATCTCACAGATAAACTCAAAAACAAGACAAAATCAACATCAAAATTCAATGTTGCAATTTATTTCTTAACTGTAAAATAGCATTAAGTTTTAACATGGCATGTTCCAAGTAAAACCATTGCTCAGTAGAAATAGTAGATTTAGGCCTAAATGATAAAAGCCAATTCCTCTGTTGACCTTCAAATGCCATTTGAAATGACTGGAGGATGCTTACTACTGACCCATTTGGTTTTAAGGAACTACAACTGGCAGCTGCACCAATTAGGCCTTGATTGGGGACAGGTGCGGTTACTGTGAATGTGCCATTTTCAAACTGGCTTTAGCCATAGGATCTGCCTCATTCTGCCTTCTGATTGGATATCACGAGAATAAAACGTTGACAGAAAAAAAATAATGTTTTTTTTTAAATTATGTATAAACAGTGATACCATAGATTTAATTTAAACATGTTGACAATAAGAACATTCAAAAAAATATTTACACCTTTAAACTAATGCAAGAATGATTTTCAAACATGTTTATAGAGGTGTAAAGTACAGTGTTGAATATAATTTAATACTTTTATACTATAAATATAACAGATGATATTTAGTAGTTTGCAGAACATTAGTACGCATATTTGCCATTATCATAAAATATGGTGGTTTCGATTCAATGTAATCTTTAGTCCCACATTACATTTGCACTGTTTCCTTAGAGCATACAGGCTGAAACTGCAGGAGTCAATTGGAACATTTGTGTGCACCCAGGGACATGATAGTGCTAGAACCGGTTTATGTTCGGTAATATAGTCAGTTACATTACAGCCCTTTGGCACATTCAAGCCAAACAAGTCTGAAACCTGATAAAAGATGAGCTACTCCCAGGAGGAATCAATGGATGACCCATTTCAGAATGAAAAATATATCCTCTTTTGTTGGGAGGTTCCGATACAGATACTGGTATCGGATTACATGCTTAAGCCACAGATTTTTCATGGATCGGCGAGTACCTGATTCAAAACCAATCCATTCTAAAGTTTTATTGGGCTCTGCAGACACAAAAACCTAAAATAATCGCACCATATACATTTGTTATCTTTTTGCATTTGTTTCATCTTTAGAGTGGATCCAGAACATTGACAGAAAATAGTATAATGAGCCTGTGCTCTAGGGTCATCCATCAGATGAGGGAGAAAAATAAAATGGTATGAGAACAACGCCACTCTTTCGTGAGTGGTTTGGACAGGTGAATTAGGTCCGCAAGAGGTGATGGGGAGAGTTATTATTACACATTATCATGCATCAGTGACTAGACACTATACAGAACAATCAGAAATAATTCAACGTTTTCAAACCTTTGAGCATTAGTACCCTACATTTAGTCTAAAACATGTCACACATTGGGTAGTGGCTACAAAGACAAAGAAAATGCAAGCTTATTTAGCAACCCATCACTCAACAATGTGACCTTTACCTGCAGGAATCCGCCAGCTAAGCTACAACACATTCACACACAGCTAGCAGATAAGTTTTAATTCATTTATTCCATTATTGATATTTATGTGATGAAATAATTGGTTTGGCTGGATAGACTTACCCATTATCTGGTCATCTGTGAAGTCAGACTGGTCAAAGAGAAGAAGGGGGAGATTACAAGGTGGAAAACACAGTGAATAAACGCATCAATTCTTAGCATTTGTTTATATTTTTAATCGGCACCGCGTCGCTTCTATATTGCTAACAGCTGGGTTAGCCTGAATGAACGCACAGGCCAAATACCGATGCGCGTTTTCAAACATTATCGATCAGTCAAGGCATGCATGGACACGATACACAAATAAATACATGGAAACATATTTCCACGTTATTTCGGATAGATTAGTTGACTCACCATGGCTGCAGCGTCGTTTTGTGCGATATAAACGCGGATTATGGCTCAGAGCTGCAGGACAGGCTTTAGCACATCCCTGGTGACGTCAGGCGCAGTTACTTCCGCGGCGACCAATCAGATCACAGCGTTCAGCCTAAAGCATTTCTGGTATTTTGTAGGTGTGTAGGTAAGACAAAACACTCACATAGTGACACGCCTTTGTCTGCAGATAATACTTCCTATCCATATAAATTAATCACCTGGTAAATGTGGCTTGGTATTTCAATTTGCACATGCCATTGAACTGATACAGGACTTATTGTCAATTCCAACACATAGGGTGACCACCTGTCCCTCTTCTGGTTCTCCCCCCTCCCCTTATTTCTTTATCAGTTTTTGCCAAGATAGATTTAGCTTGAGAATTCTAGTTTTCATTGCAGTAATCGGTGTCCCAACTTTCTGGGTTGGAATATTTTGTGATCTGTTGCCAACCCAGTGTGTTTTTATAGTAATCTTTAGTTGTTTCTCAAGTCCGTCCCACCATGTTCCAAGTAGCAGCAGATGGTGAAATTATCTGTTTTTATTGACTATATGTTTATCATTTTGCAGTGCGTAGGTTAGACTCATTTTAGGTACTCACATTAGGTAATTCATGCAGTTCTTGTCTTTTTTTGAAGACAAGCAGCACAATAGTAAACCTCAAAATTAATGGAATTGTATACAATCTACTAATAAAAACACATAAAACAAAATTATATAATGTGGAATGTGAGCTGCAGTAGATGGAACCTCCTTTTGTAACAAACCACCTTTTTTTGTTAACCTCTGTATGAAATTTCAGAGATGCTTTTTCTATTTTCTTAATACACTAAGACACTGTGTTTCAATGTTACATATACAAAACACTGCACACAGAATTACAGTACTACCAAGAAAAGTTGATTTATTGTAAGGTTAACATAATATAATTAGATAATTTCATTGACCCATACAGTGGCTGCAATTCATGATGTAACTGAGTATATTGCATTCATCATCGTCCTTCCCCTACACTCTCTCCACACTGAAACCTCACAAAGTCCAGCACTCGCGCCTGTTGCCCTCTGAGAAACTCTGCCACAGTTCGGCTCTGGTCACCCAAAAATGTCTGGGGCAGGAGCCTGGTCTCGCTCTCTCCACACGGCAGGTCATCCACGTTGCCCAAACTGACAGGGGCCTCGCCGACGATGTGCTGCCCAAGTCTTCGGCCCAAAGTTCCAGTCTCTCCTGAAGGTCCCCCCTGGAACACCACCAGAGCTCCGTAGCGTCCCATCAGCACCTCAGCCTGCCCCGGGACAGAGCCGTGGACGTAGGAACCAATGTGCCAGTCTGCGGGGACGCCCAGAGTGACAGCGCGCTTCACAGACATGTTCTCTCCAAGACGACCTGAAGGAACAACAATATAGGTGAATATATGAGACTACACAGCTGATTAGAAATAAAATTTCACTTGGTTACTATTGGCAACAAGTTTGACTTATATGCCGCATTCATGTGAACTGGGGAGCATGTTTTTCCCAAGATGGAAGGCGGTTGTTCCCAGTTGGTTTGTGATACATGCCTCCATGACCACTAGGCTGGATTACTGTAACGGCCTTTATGCCGGTGTGAGCCAGAGTACACTTTCCCGACTGCAGCTCGTTCAAAACACTGCAGCTCGGCTTTTAACAGATCTCACCGGTTTTAGCTCCCAGTTCATTTTTCAGTGGATTTAAAAATGATTTTATTTACTCTTAAATAGGAATGCGGAGCCAATACCGTCAAAATGTAAATATCGGGTATGGATTCCAAATATCCGATACTGAACAGATACTTTCACCAACTTAATTTAAGTGAATGTGGACATGCTGTATGTCATTTTAAAGCTCTTAATCTGTAGAATTTAGTCATTAGATTAGTTTCACACTCCGCAAAAAACTACAGTTCCAGTCAAGCCTGCGACAGAAGCTAGGACTGTCACAAAGTAGTGACATGGACCAATATTGGCCACTAGTGCTTGCATTGTGGTTTGTGAAATACTGTCACAGAATAACTGATAAAACATATTTTTAATGCATAAATGATCAGATCACTGTTTGTTGGAAGTTGTCTATTTAATGTAACAAGGACCAGTCACTCTTTCACTCACTGCAAATTTAATGCAGTCTCTTTGCATAAACAACAAATAAGTCATCTACAAGCATGCTTTTGTGAAAATCTCACAGTATCGGTTGGTACCAGGTATCGGTAGATATTCAAACCCGGTATCAGTAGCCAAAAGCTGGATCGGTGCAGCTCTACTCCTAAATGTCTGAATGGCCCCCTCTTATCTGTCTGATCTGATCCGCCCTTATGCTCCCGCCCGTGCTCTCAAGTCAGCAGATCAGCTACAGCTGGTTATTCCTAAAACCAAATGCAAACTTTGTGGAGATTGAGCCTTCTCTGTTGTTGGCCCACAGCTGTGGAACCAGCTGCCATTAGAGGTTAGACAGGCACAGTCTTTGCCTGTTTTCAAATCTCTACTAAAAACGCACGTCTTTTCACTGGCGTTTAATACATAATTATACATTTCCCTTATGCTTGTTCTTGCTCAATTTACTGTATATTTAAATGTGTGGCATTTTAGCCAGCTGTACATTTTTTAAAGTGCTTTATAGATAAAGTTGGTTTGGTTTGTGTTCATGTGCTTTCTATGCCGGAAAGTCGGGATTTTTATTTTTTATTTATCACAAATAATTAAAAGAGCGAACCATTTAAATTTGATGTGAACATCTCAAAAGCTAAACTTTGGCTTGTTGATTTGATAAATGCCGGGCATTTCTCTCTGGCATATATTACTCCGAGGACACGGCAGCTCAAAGTAAACCCGTGAAAGTGGCAGTTTAATCCAAAAACTCACATTTACTGAAAAATTAACAAATCAGCTGATTTCGACATCAGGTGTGAAAGTCGGGAAGCTTGTTTTGACCCCAGTTTCCCCAGTCGTGCATTTTCTAACTGGGGAAAACATCCAGTTCCTGAGGTCCACGTGAAAGCAGCAATAGTGTCCAAATAACAACAAATCAGTGCATTATGACAGTAAAACTTCCGCACAAGTTCACTGACCTATTACAAAAGCCACATGGTCAGAGAGTGTGACTCCTTCAGTCAGAGGCAGTTTGCCCAAGTCCTCCCCTCCCAGAAGGCTCTGAAAGAACAACCAAAAGGTCAATTAAATACATTTAGCCTATGCTTAAACTTCTAATTTTCATAGAACAGCACCACAACAGAAAAGATTTTCAGAAAACCAAATAGATCACTACTTTAATGCAACAGCAGGGGGCAGCAAATGTTAAGAATTACTCCTAATAACAGACGGGTGAATAAGATCTAGGGTTTAGTTAAGCCTAAAGTGGTGCACCAGTGTCTCATTTGGCAAAACACTTCAGCACAATCAGCAGTCCGTGTCCTCCTCTGTGTGTTGCTTGTGTGTTCATAAAGATGTATTGTTACAAACAAATATATATTTCCATTTCACACAGTCACCTTCACATATCCAGTCCGACTTTGTGTTTTATTTTTGTGATGCGCCAAAGTTGCAAACGCTACGGCCTTCACCAGCTCCTGGAACTTCTCGTTACGGGACACAAAGTCAGTTTCACAGTTTACCTGCAGCAAAACAAATTACAAAACGATTCATGACGCTCCATCAGTTAAAGTGAAGTGGATTTGAGAGACAATAATGGCTAACCTCCACCATAACCGCGTCCTTGTCCCCCACAAACAGACCGATGAGCCCCTCTTTAGCTTTTCGACCCTCCAGTTTGTTGGCTTTGCTCCAGCCTTCCTTCTTGGCCTGTTCATGGAGCCACGTCTCTGCCTGAAAGACAACAAGGTACTTACACTGGAGAAGATGTTTAAAAACGGCTACATTAATACAAAATATTCTTTGATTTGAAGAATACAGAAAACCCTCAACATTCTCGGCAAAAGCGGATGATACCTGTGTTATGTCATTGTCAAACTTCTCCAAGGCCTTCTTGCAGTTTGTAAAAGTGTATCCTGTGCTTTTGCGTAGCTTCATGAGAAGAGCTTTCTCTGCTGCGAAGAGCTGACATCCTGTGTGCAATGGCTGGACTGGGCCGACAGCAGTGACCTGAGGACAGGTGCAGAAATAAATATATCAGCTGTAATTCTACTATTGAATCTGTAGAGATGAGCAGCATAACTGTGGAGGCTTTAGGGGCAGGTGCTTAAAATGTGAAATGAATTGAAGGATGTATGTTGTTTGAGTAGATCAAATTTGCAAGGAATGTAGCATGGCACTAAAAGGAAGGGGAAAAAAATCCCAATAGGCGTAAAGCTGGGATTTTAAAATATTTTTTCCGCTGTCAATTATATTGTGAAATATATTGTTATCGTGATATTTCTTTTTTATATCGATTTTAGGTCATATTGCCCTCACTGTGTCCTTGAGTCAAACCTGTTTCCAACCTGTCCTCCTCCAGTCTGTACACAGTGGTGAATGAACATATGTTTGGTTACAAGTGTAAAGAGTTACATTTTAAAGTATGACAAAATAATCAATCCTCTGAGATGACTACTGTATGAAATAAAACTAGACATGCTTGACTGTTCATCATTACAAGGAAATCAATTATAATTCTAGTTAGCTAGTAAGTAATCTATAGTTGACATAAAATATTTAACCAAAACATTGTCTAGGATGATGATTTGAGTAAGATTTTAAGCATTTGTAGAACACAAAAACCTATGTTCATGGCCCACATTTGTAAGCAAACTTTACACAGGCTCTTATTATTGCCAATAGAATAGAATACATACAAATATTAATGTATTTTAACTAGAACAAAACTGTCGAAATATTGTGTAAGGTACAGATACAGAACTGAAATGGACACAGATTAGCAAACCTAAACCTGGAAATGAAGTATCAACCTAAGAATCCTGAATCGCATCTATCGTATTTGTGACATTTTGGCAGCTCATTCGGGCACATGCGTGTTGCTCACCCTGGGCGCTCCTTTGGCGATAGATCTGAATAAAAACCCCAAAGACATGTTCATAAAGGTGCAGAATAAACTGTCTTATAAAAGCTCTAATGTCATTGAGCCACGCTGAGTACGGCAAACCAGGAGGACCAAAATACAAACGTTTTCTCAGATCGAACACACAAGAGCCCCCTGGAGTCCGGGAGTGGCACTGCACTTACTGAACAGCCATCTACTGTATCTTGTGTGACCAAATGAGAGAAAAAAACAACAACTTTGTGTATCAAATGCAAGTATCGAGTGGAATCTTAACTGGTTAAACTGTCAGTAAGTAATTTACTGTACTTAAATAAATAAATAAATAAATAAATAAATAAATAAATAAATAAATAAATAAATAAATAAATAAATAAATAAATAAATAGGGCTACAAATTAGATAGTAGATAGTAAATCCCTCTTAAAATATGCTTATGCATATGTTATATGTTATATGTTAATATGCTGCATATGTTTTTTAAGAACCACACTGAAGAGTTTGGTGTCTGCAGGTGCTACTAAAGTGGAGATGTTATCGCCACAATGTGACAAAAATACATTTTCAGAAAATTACCTTTCAAGTTACAATTCCCCATATCAAACTGGGGAAACGCGGGTTCAATTCAACAATTAAATACCTTATTGTGAAGATGAGGACATTTATATTTCCAGGTGAAAGTTTATTATGTTAAGAGAGCAAACTGGCACATAACCTAAGAATTGAAAAATATGACTTTTGCCTGTAGTGTCTCCCCTTAACCAGCCTATTATCCCTGTACTTTTGGTCAAGTAATTAAATCAAGTACTTTGACCACCACTGTCACTGTCTCCTCCTCTGCAGGGACCATCACCTCCCTGCAGTGTTCCTGATCCAACCCGAGCATCCAGCTAGATTAGGAAAAAAGAGAGAGAGAAAAAATCAGTTCATCAATTCATCCAAAACCCATCCCTTATTAGGCTTTTGTTGACCTTGTTTTTTTTTTTTTAATTAATATTAACATTTTTATAAATTGATCAGTAACTCCCATCTCCACCTCCATTCAAAAACGCTGGTACTTTAGCATTTACATGGTCTACTTCATGCAAATTATGACTATTTTTAGTGTTACTTTGGTACTTTAATGTCAGTGCAGGTGACAGGTGTCCACGTTCCCAGGGAAATGAAAGCAGCACGTTCAGTCACCATATTCCAATAGTAAACTAAAATAAATAGAGCAGATTTGCAAATAATACAATCAATAATAAATTCAGGATGTTAAACTGACATGTACAGTATATATATTTACAAACCATTATTTCATTGCATATATCATTGACATTTTTATGTGGGGAGCATGCTCAGTAGGTCCACCCAGTGCTGTATAAAAGGCTGAACAAACCCACACACAAAACTCTATGTCTCATTTTACTCAAGAGATGAAGGTCATCAGTGTCCTGCTGCTTTCGGCTGTGCTCTTATGTCAAGGGAACGCAAGTAAGACAACAATTTACTAATATTTACAGCACATGTTGAACTGTACTTTGATAAGAGAAGTATTTTAAGTTCACATATTCTTCTGGTGGTACAATTTTACACTTTTTAAATCGAGATCATTTCATTCATGCTTTAGTGATGCATTTAAATTAGATGTTTTTCTGGTTTAGATATTATAATATTTAAGACCATTATGTTAAAGGTTTTAAGTGGAAAAAAAAGCCTTAATTTTAGTTTGTATTTGACATTTTAGTGGCTCAGTGGCTGGCACCTTTACTTCCCATTCTAGTGGCCTCTATGACGCTCCAGGGTCAATTGTTTTAGGGTTTCTAGTAGGTTGCTGATACAAAACCCTCTTAAAACAATTGATCCTGGAGTATAGAGGCCGCTGTGATGAAAGCAAAGGTGCACTCATACAGCCACTGGGCCACTAAAAGGTCAAATACAAACTAAAATGAAGGCTTTTTATCACGTAAAGAGTTACATAATGCACCTTTTAAGTAATGAATGTAATAGGCAACTATAATATGAAGCAAAGTTTTGGACCATGAGGAGAATGGAGAATAAGAAATACCCCACGTTGTCAGTTAGACACTCCTTTTTGAGTATAATTAACAGGCTCATATAGGGCAGGACATCAACATGATCAAACTTGAACAAAATTTTTAACTAAGGTCAAAGGCCAGTTACACAGCCATGGCCTATTTCAAAATAATAACTAAAATACAATTTGACAGAAAAATCTCTAAAAGTTCTATTATTCAGTTAGTTCAGAATTTGAGAAGTGCCCACACATTTCATCCCATTCCTCTTTGTTGCGCTGTAAGGAAGCCAACAGTCTCCTGTGCTTTGTTACCGCAGACTCCCTGGACTCCTGCGAGGGCCGCTGTGACTACGGCACAGACAGTGACTTCACCTGTCAGTGCAATCCTTCGTGTGAGAAGTATGGAGACTGCTGCTCAGACTACACTCAGGTCTGCAAATGTAAGAAAACACACACACTTATCTGCTCTTTTTGTCGACTAAATGTATTTTGTCATAATCTCAGGACTAAAAACTTTGAAAGTAGTTCAAAAGTAGTTCAAACTATGACTAAAATCTCCAGATATTTTTGCAGACTGACAAATCCTGAATAGAAATGAATAGAGGGGGCTGAAGCATGTGAGCGCAGTTTGAAAGAGCCAGATATCATTTAAATTCACTGCCAAGGTCTGTGCTTTGCTTAAATACAACAAAAATGAATGCCATGTTGACGAAATCCATTTTTGTTTTCGTCAACTAAAATTTGACCAAGGCTAAAACTAAATTAAAATATGTTGCCAAAATGAACTCTCTGTATGATGGGTGCAGTGGATGAAGGGACATGAGATTGTCCTCTACATTACATTAGTCAACAAAGTGCAGGTCAATAAAGGAAAGGAAATGTCACTTTGAAACTTTCCTTGTAGATAACTGATATAAATATTAGGAACAATATGTACAGTATATATGACTTTACTATTACTTAACTATTTCATATGTAAAATAATTTTATATGTAAAAAATGTCCAAAATTGCCCATATTTTGAGGAACTAAATCTTAATTATGGATTAAACAGGTTTAAATGTAGTTAAGTCCAAAATATGCTATATTTATTATCTAGTCTTTGAAAAAAAGAAATGGAATTGAAAAAAAAACAATTTGAATTTTGAGGGCTTAAAAGCTCAATAAATCTGGTTAGGAATTAGATATCACTTAACCTTTTCAGATTTTTTATTTGTAATAACAACAAGACTGGAAAAATGCAGAGTCTAAGGTGCTAAATTAATAGTAAATGTCCCTAGACTGTGACAAAAAAGCATGTTCAATAGAAAATAGCCTTTGAAGTTACAAGTTTCCAAATAAAAAGTTGATTCAGTGAAATAGTAGATTATAGTGTAGACCTGAGTATTTCTTTGTTTCCAAATTAAAGTATATTTAGACCAATCTGACTACAAATGTATTTTAATATACACCTGATTTATTACAAATTCTGATCCTAACCCTTTTCTTTTCCACTTTCCTATCGTCCTAGCCTCCACCTCCTGTAATGGCAGATGTGATGAAAGCTACAACTCTCAGGACGAATGCCACTGTAACTCCCAGTGCAGCCAGTACAGCAACTGCTGCAGCGACTACCAGGACGTGTGTAAGGAAAAACACACACAGCCGAAATAACACGGCTCACGCGCCACAGTCATGTGCGGCCTGAACCCTGACGCACCTGTCTCATTCTCACGAACTAAGTGTGGACACCTGGACTGTTTCATAAAGAGGAACTAAAACTCTCAAACAAGCCACATGCTGCTAAATAATGCTGGAAACTGAATTTACTGGAAAAATATTGCACTGAAATATAGTAGTGTTTGGGTTTTACACAGCACAGTAATTATAGAAAATAACTTGGGAAAAGAACATATAATTGGATATAAATTGAAATAGCATTGATAAGAAAAAAAATGTCGTCATAGGTTCTATTAGATAAAGCAGGGGTTTTCAACTGGTTCTGCCCCAGGGACCACCATTCAGACTAAGCAGTAGTCTGCGGCCCACTGTGTTTGCGTGTGTGCAATATAGGCCTATTTTTTTTTGTATAAAAGAGGGCTATATACTTTATTTTACAATGCTCTGTGTTCTCAAATGTTTAAAATAACATAAGTAGAGTTATTAGAAGACATACTGTATATCAACTTGATATTCATGAATATTCAACATGCAGCTGCCCTAGTTTATTTTTAGTAGTTAAACTGGATAGCAAGTCACGGACCACCAGCAGTACTGCCACGGACCACCAGGGGGCCACGGACCACCTGTTGAAAACCCCTGAGATAGAGCAACACAGTATGAAAGCGGTTGAGGAGCGAGTAAAGACATTCAGCAAATTGTCTGACAGTGCCCAGCAGATCTGCAGAAGCCTAAATAGTGGAGCAGATTCATTTTGCGTAAATGTTGCCAAAGACCAAGGACCTTGAGTTTCCGAAAAGCCTGTTAGCCCCAAAAATGAATGTGGGGGTGTCATTTACCAAGAGGCTTTCCACTGACGCCTATAATCTAAAAATACATGAGATGTCAGACCCATGATAATTATATTCTTTAATTTACATTTTTAAATATTATTTTTTACTTACAGTTCATCTTAATCTTTTGTTCAAACTCACCCGTTTGGTCCTGGGGCTCCAAAACCCCTTTTTTGGGGATGTGCTTCAGTCAAAAGACGGCAACACAAACATAGAGAAGGGATTTTAAAATTTGGTTTAAATTATTTTGAGATGATGAGAAAAATAATTTACATTATAGGGTTTTCAAACATTTAACAAACATTAAGTTTAAGCAAAAAAGGAGCTTTCAAAAATGACCATTGGAAATATTTTTTTCTTATTGAATTCTTTTGCAGCTAACTAAGAGAGCAGTCCTGCCAAATTTGGATCACATTTGTATCAAAGTGCACAAACGTTTCTAGCCTATATTCTTTCTTTAACTGGACCATACTAGACCAACAACTGTTCTGTTGAAATTGTACCTATTTCAATAGAATACCATTTTTGGTAACTTATGATTTTGGGTAGACCATTCAAATGATGCATGGGTTGCATTCTAACTTACGTTGTGTTACAAAAAAATACCTACACTGTGACACCGACTAACCCAAAGTTTATTGAGCATATCAAGGTGCTTCAACATCATGGCCAATCATACTGTATATAATGTATGCAAAAATAAAAAAAAGTCTTGCTGAGACCGTACTGTGAAAGTGTGGAGGTAAAGCAAGAGATCCGAGGCACTCAATATGTAGGACTATTTTTGCATATGATACGGCCCTGTCCTTGAGAGCACCTCTATGTCCACGTTTCTCTAGAACGTTTTGTGAGCCTTTTTGCAGCACTCATCCTCACGCAGCATCTTTTTCCCATATACAGTGTATTGTATGTTTGTCGTCTCAGGTGGAGCAGGGGGCAGTGTGATTACAGACGCTGACATTAAGTCGATCTCTGAAGCCCTGTTCGCTCTGGATTCAAACAAGGCCTCGGGATCTCAGCTGATCATCGACCCCCAGACCCTCATCTCAAATTCCCAGACCGGCGCCCAGAACGACCAGGCCAGCAAACCGTGAGTATACACTAAATACAGTACTAACATACAGTACCTTTGGATACATCAATATTTCTCTTTAAAGGCCATTAAAACCCCTAACTCCGCCCACATTTGCAGCTCAAAAGTTGCAGCCAAAGTGGATCTGTGGAGGACCATGGCTGGAATGAGCATTTTGGTTATTTCTTAAAAAAAAAAAAAAAAAATCATAACTCCTGGCAGGAATGGGCTTGAGACTTTAAAAATGTCATATATGAATTGAATCGGCAGAAAGATAGTTAGCTTGGGGTTTAGTTTGCCTTTTGAAAAGCATTTTGAAATGATGAAGGTTGAAATCATGTTGACCAAAAGGGGATGTGCTTTGTAATGAAGGCAATTTAAGAGTTGAAATGATGACGAGGTAAACATAACACACTCCTCAATATGTTTTAGGCAGTGGTGGAAAGTACAAGTACAAGTTAAAAGTACGCATTTTTGGTACTTTTACATTACTTGTAAATTTAAGTAAATTTTATGATGAATACTTTTTACTTTTACTTCACTAGATTTCAGGGCCTGTATCTGTACTTTCTACTCCACTACATTTTTAAAAAGGGGTTAAAAGTAAAAGTATTTTATTTTCAAAGTTACCTCTCGGCGATGAACTGGTTTAATCCCAGTTTAGACCAGGTTTAGACCTAGTTTAGTCCTGGTTTAGTCATGGTTTAGTCCTGATTTAGACCATGTTTAGTCTTTCTTGGTTTACACCTAGTTTAGTCCAGATTTAGACCTTGTTTAGTCTTGGTTTAGACCAAGTTTGGTCCTGGTTTAGACGTAATTTAGTCCTGATTTAGACCTGGTTTAGTCTTTGTTTAGTCTTGGTTTATAGACCTGCTTTAGTCCTGGTTTAGACCTGGTTTAGACGTTGTTTAGTCCTCATTTAGACCTGGATTAGATCTGTATCACATTAATCAGTATCAGTAGCAGTAGAAATACTTTTACTTTTTTCTTATGAAGTACATTTTACAGTGGATACTTTAATAGTTTTACTTAAGTAGAAATTTAATCTGATACTTTTACTTTTACTTAAGTAAATCCTTGGTCCTGTATCTGCACTTTTACTGAAGTACGAATAGTGAGTACTTCTTCCATCTCTGGTTTCAGGCCATGTATTGATTTTATGTATCTTACTGAGGCCAGTTTTTGTAACTCCTCAATGTGATTGATTTCTTTATTTGCCAATCTTCCAGTTTGTTCAGTTACCTGGATGAGCCGTCCCTCTTCTCCAAACCCACCTACGCCGCCCTGCTGGCCGTCCTGGACAACTACAACAGGATGACGGGGCAGACTGAGGACTTCTCTGTGCAACAGTTGGAGGAACAGGATAACTTTGTGAGACAGACCATGTCCAACACCGAACTGGGCAGAGAGCTGTTCGCCTTTCTCTACACGAAAGGTGAAAACATTTACTGTTTTGCCAAACTTTGGATTTTTAGAACCATAGAAAGTCAAATGTGTCTTATCAAATTCTTAAAGATAGTTGAAAAGTTGCAATATTGGAGTTGGGATGTATACATTGTATTTAAGTATGGTTTGATACACATTCCTTCCTCTACTCTTGTCAGGAGTGTATTCCTCAGAAGAAGAGTTCATCCAGGACCTGAAGAAGATGTGGTTCGGACTTTACTCTCGCAGCAGCGGCAAAATGGACTCCAGCGGCTTCGAACACATCTTTGCAGGTTCGGATACACACAAAAGAAGATCAGATGTATGCGTATAAGCTTCTGTGATTCGTGACTCTAAAATGTGTGTCTCAGGTGAAGTGAAAGGAGGAAAAGTGTCTGGTTTCCACAATTGGATCCAGTTCTATCTCCTGGAGAAAAAAGGAGAGCTCAACTACTACAGCCACAGCTTCAATGGGCCTGTATGTATACAACACGAAATATTACATGCCCCCAAGACACACATTTTTAAAGCCTCAGTAAGCAATTCTATATGATTTCTCTCTTCATCAGTAGGTGTTAGCACCCCAACCCTCACTGCCCTTTGATCCTTTAAAAGAAAATTGAAAACTTGTGTATCTTATGTGCAGGACAGCAGGATATGTAGCAAAGAAAACATGATATTTATTCACTAAAGTACAACCTCCAGGAAAGTCTTTTGGCATTTGGAATATGAATTGTTCCATTTAGAACTACTGTATATTTCCCCTTGAACGCGTCATAAGCCCATTTTGGCAGCTGTAAACACTAAGAGAAGTAAAACTTAGCCAATTTTATGAGAATTTCAGATGCAGTTCAATATCTTGATTAACTTGCTTCAAACATTTCCACTTATTTTGTGACTTCTGCACGTGTTTGTATTGGTGTGGGGCAGGTGTGGAGCTCGCCTCTGCTTCTGTGGGACAAAGTCTAGCGATGCAATGTGGGAATACCAGAGAGATGGGCAGGGCGATCTTTTGCTTTTTGGGGATAGGACAAAACTGTCAAACACCTAGATCTTTTTGAATTCTGAATATCACCACTTTTGCTTTCATGGAATAGATGTAAAAAATAAAGAGTCAAATTAGTTGACTACAGGGGCTCAGAGGAAAGTGCTTCAGAAGATCATTAACACTGCTCAGAAGATCACTGGCTGCCCTCTCCTCTCTCTGACAGAGCTACAAATGCAGCCTTTTTAAGAAAGCATTGGATTGCTTTGATGTAGAAATTGCATCCCATTAACTAATAGGCTCTTTGTTTCTCCTACTCAGTGGACCACTTACCCTGACGTGATGGGGATGCAGTTCAAATGGGACGGTTACTATAAGCAGGTGGGCTCCGCTGTGATTGGCTGCAGTCCTGAGTTTGACTTTGCCCTCTACAGCCTCTGCTACATCACTCGCCCTGGCAAACGGTCAGTCTTAAATACTGCTGTATACATATAGATACTTTCAGTTGCCATTATATAAACATATAATCATATAAACATATATAAACTGTATTCTAGCCTGGATTTGAACATTGTTAAGAGTTGGAGCCTGTCTCACATCTTAAGGAAAACCCAGACTTGTAGTGTGTAGTGTATGAAATTGAAACTAAGTCTCACCGCATTTAGTCCTGACTCTGGCACCAGCAGGAGACCACTCCCCAAGATGGTTCGTATGGGAGGGGCCTCATGCTGGTCACAGGAGGTAACATGAAGAACTAAAGTAGGAAAGAAAATAGCCCTAAATTAAACTTTTACTGCAGATTCCTAAACACTAGAAGAAACATTTGTGCAAGACAGCCACAGCTCGATAACCCGAGTTTGTTTGTTTACCTTCTGCAGTTGCTACCTGAGTCTCGGGGGAAACCAGCTCATCATTCAGACCTACACCTGGGACAATTCCACGTATGGAGACGGCAAGAAGTACATCGGCTCTGCTTTCCCTGCAACGCCATAATCTAGCGCGAATACAGAAAGAAACCAGAGAATGAATAAAACTTGATTAAAAACTATACGTTTTTGAGCTGACATTTACACAGATGTACATTTACTTACTGTGATTCAAACCATGCATCAAAAAGAATAGAAAAAAAGGTTATTTGAGAGCCTCACAGCAAGAAGGTAGGCTTTCACTAACCCTTTACTATGGTTCCCCCACCCCTTAAACATGTACAATAGAGTCCCCTCTGAAGTAGGACTTTACTGGTTTAATAAAGGGTACGAAAATAGTTGTTGGACTATAGCTTTTAAGTGTTATTTTAGACATACAATAAAGTGTATAGTTTAAAGTGTACAATGCCGTAATGATGCACACAAACCGTTTATGGTTTTATCCATGTGCAGTGGACATCCTACAGGCCCAGAGGCACACATGATGACTGGACAGGCCCAGAGGCACACATGAAGACTGGACAGGCCCAGAGGCACACATGAAGACTGGACAGGCCCAGAGGCACACATGAAGACTGGACAGGCCCAGAGGCACACATGAAGACTGGACTGGCCCAGAGGCACACATGAAGACTGGACTGGCCCAGAGGCACACATGAAGACTGGACTGGCCCAGAGGCACACATGAAGACTGGACGGGCCCAGAGGCACACATGAAGACTGGACGGGCCCAGAGGCACACATGAAGACTGGACGGGCCCAGAGGCACACATGAAGACTGGACGGGCCCAGAGGCACACATGAAGACTGGACTGGCCCAGAGGCACACATGAAGACTGGACGGGCCCAGAGGCACACATGAAGACTGGACGCAGTGGGATAACAGTTGCGTTTCTGATTTTCATTTTACTCTATTTCAGATTACCTTATCATTCATGTATTTACTGGTATAAATGGGGCATATTTATAATTTTAACATTACTAGCACTGCATATGAGAGCTCAATCAGAGTTGTTTAATTGTATTTTGTACAATGGAAATAAAGATCTATCAATCTAGAGGTCACTGGATGGTCAGAGACACAGTGACCTCTACATTAGACGTTACCCCACAAAGCATATAGTAAGAGACTGTCTTGCATGGTGCAAGACCCTTTATATAGGGCTTATAAAAGTCAAGCAAGTTTGGTAAAGTTATCATATTAAAAAATAGAATGGCCACATATATACTATACTTTAGCACTTTCCCACCTTGACTGGGCACTCAAAGCTTGGAAGAGAGCCAATCAGTCGGAAAGTTCTGGTCTAGACTGTCCATAAGGATAGGCGTAAACCAGTCACTATTACCACTTTAAGGAAGTATTGAACACTTTCGGGGCATGAGAATGTGAGGTCTCCTGGGACCTGATCAAACTTTAATGTTTAATGGACCAACAAAATGGAGGTTTGTAGAGAGCATACGCTTCTACACCAGCACTAGTCTGCAGTGGATTAAACACAAGTGCCTTTGTCTCATAAGTCTAGCCCCAAAACTAAAAACAACAAGGGCAGTTTTTTGGATAAACGTGCAACAAAAAGACATAAACAGGTCTTTTTCTGCTTGACCTGCTCCGAACAGTAGCCACCAGCCAAATCTGGTTTTATCACCCGAGTTTGGGACAAGGGCAGCTGGGAGGGGGGCTGAGGAGAGGGAAAGAGAGAGAGGAGAGGGTCAGAGGAGAGAGAGGAGACAAGAGAGAGAGAGAGGAGAGGGCAGAGGAGAGAGAGGAGACAAGAGAGGGAGAGAGGAGAGGGCAGAGGAGAGAGAGGAGACAAGAGAGAGAGAGAGAGAGAGAGGAGAGGGGAGAGGAGAGAGAGGAGAGAAGAGAGGGAGGGAGGAGAGGGAGAGGGGGAGGGAGGGGGAGGGAGAGGG
>OMNZ01041572.1:4757-19634 GCA_900303255.1 Lesueurigobius sanzi | reverse complement strand
CATATCCTCTGGTCCACATATCCTCTGGTCCACATATCCTCTGGTCCACATATCCTCTGAAGGCTTTAACCTCTTAAACCCCAGCGTGCCAAATTTGGGCCCTGGGAAGGAAAGAGAGAGAGGTAAAGAGGGAGAGAGACAGAGAGAGAGAGGGGGGAAAGAGAGATGAAGGAAAGAGGCAGAGAGAGGAGACAAGAGAGAGAGGGCAGAGGAGACAAGAGAGAGAGGGGAGAGAGAGGGCAGAGGAGAGAGAGGAGACAAGAGAGAGAGAGAGAGAGAGAGAGGAGAGGGCAGAGGAGAGAGAGGAGACAAGAGAGAGAGAGGAGAGAGAGGGCAGAGGAGACAAGAGAGAGAGAGGAGAGGGCAGAGGAGAGAGAGGAGACAAGAGAGAGAGGGGAGACAGGGTAGAGGAGACAAGAGAGAGAGAGGAGAGAGAGGGGGAGAAAGGGAGAGAGGAGACAAGATAGAAAGAGGGGAGGAGATAAGAGAGGGGACAAGAGAGAGGAGAGTGAGGGCAGAGGAAACGGCAGACAAGAGAGAGACAAAAGGGGGCAGAGGAAAGATGCATTGAGGACAGAGGGCAGAGGAGAGAGAGAGAGGAGAAAGAGGGCAGAGGAAAGAGTCCATTGAGGACAGAGAAGACGAGAGAACGAAGAGGGCAGAGGAGAGAGGGGGGAGAGACATTGAGAGGAGAGAGACAGAGAGATGAGAGAAAGAGAGGACTGACCAGGTCTATACTTGGACTAAAGGTTTTGTCATAATAAAAATGTATTTGAACTTAGAAATAAATCCTACTGACAGTACAAATAAAAATAGTCAACAAATTACCAGCAAAATGGATCAAACATCTTCTGTATTTCCCTTCAATTTAAAGCGACATTTTAGAAATCTTTCTGAAAAATGGAAAGTCTGCTCGAATAGTAATAGTAAAAGTACACATATTTTATCACCCTTTAAGAGAAAATTGGAAGAGTAAATCTGCTCCCTTCAACACTGCTCCCTTTAAAAGCCCAAACTGAATCAAATTAAAGCACAGCGGGCCAAATAAAAGGAAAAAAAGATTCAATTGTGTCTTTTGTGGCTCACACAACTTCATAATCAAATTATAGCTGGCCACCAGCCAGCGCACCCCCAAACACGCTCACACTGGGACTGTCCCACCACCTGACTTTTGTTTTCTAATTATATTACCCTCTCTTTTTAGCGTGCAGAGCTAATGGCGGTGCTAGCCCAGCTGCACATGCAGAAACAAAGCTGCTTATGGAGCAGACAATGGGCCCATAAAGAGAGGCCTGAAGGCGGTCAGTGCTCACCGGGGGGCCCGCACTCTGACACGGCTCATAGGAAGGTTAGGGTGCAGGCTGTGTGCGACTGCCAAGAGGGAAATATACAGGCCTTCAAATGGCTTGGATTCACAATGCTTATATACTTTATTATATATAGAGATATTTATTTAACTTTTATTACATTTTTAAAATAAAATTACACACACAAAAAAGGAGTAACTTTTTTGATTCACTAGATTAATTATTATTTATTTGCCACATGGATGGGTCATTTTGTTTGGAATTAGGGAAAGAAAACTGGAGTTTTGATTGGATGCCCTTAAAGCTGCACTACCCGTTTTCTCCACTTAGACTTTCAGTGACTTTATCTGTCTCAACTCATTTCTGGCTCTCATAAAGCCTCCCGCAACATGCCGATTGTTCATGTATATTAATTAAATGCACATGTACAGCCTTTTCAAATGGCAAAGTGAATCAGAGCAGAAAAAAAACAAAACAAATAATTGCGCTGATTTAGACTCTTACTTCCGGGTTCACAATTGATAACATGGCAGACGGTGTTTGTTTTCCCACAAACTGCTGCATTAACAGTATATTAAAGATTTTCGATCGGTAGAGCGGGTCATGCACAAACAAAGAGATTAGCGGTTTGAATCCTGGCTCCCGCAGATGCAGATTGTTGTTGTGTCCATGGGCAAGACACTTCACCCACCTTTGTCTATGTATAAATGTGATGAGATTGTGGAGTGGTTTGTGGAGGTCAGAGGAATCAATCATGGCAGAGATCGACAGCCTCACTTCCATCAGTCTACCCCAGGGCAGCTGTGGCTACAATAGTAGTATGGAGTAAATGAATAAGGTAAGGCGACTTTGCGCATCTGGAAAAGCACCATATAAGACTAAGGCATTAGTTGAAAAATACACTGTAATGCTGATTTTCAATTTTGCTGTGTGTGCGCGTGTGTATGTGCGTGTGTGCGTGTGTGTGTGTGTGTGCGTGTGTGCGTGTGCGTGTGTGTGTGTGGTCACAGGGGAGAGGGGTCCTCAGTCCGGTCTGTGAGGCCTGTGGACCGGATCAGGACCTGTGTGGAGTGGCTTTAGTGTCAGCGCCTCTAAAGCTGATGTGTGACCATGAAACTCACTGCAACAATCATTCTGCATTGGGCTCAATACTCCGCAAACAAGAAAGCGCCTTCTTTCATCGGTGATACGCGGCGACCAGATGTGAAGGGGCGACTCAAACAACACCACTTTAGATATGACAAAACAAATGTGACGGGGACAATGCTGCAACTTATACAAGTGGCCCCGCAGATCAATGAGGTTTATCTAAGTGCGTGAGATGGCCAGTGCTTTCACGTTCTTGATTATGATGATTTTGATAATATTCATGCAGGTGTCACTATTTTTTTTAAATAAAAATCTGCATGTTGTCGTTGTCATTATTTGTTTGGGGCTAGGTAAACAAACTGGCCTTAATACTAATTTTCTGGCTCAACTGCACCCCCACCCCCAACAGAGAAGACGTCAGTATTAAAGCCATCCTACATCCATTGACAAAAGAGCATTTTTATTTGTGAAAATCATCTCTAAAGCCATGCGTTTTTAATGTGAGTGAGTCTCCTCAGACCTGGGAACGGGGACATCACCAGTTCGTCTCCATAGAATTGTCTTGTCACTTAGCTTTTTTTGTAAAATCACCAATTGCAAATGTAGTTTTGATATCTTGCTGATACTTTTGGAATGGCTGACATGTTTGTTTATGTTTTGCGGCATGGTGGCGCAGTGGTTAGCGCTTGCACTTCACAGCTAGAAGGTCCCGGGTTCGATCCCCGAATGGGACAACGTATGAAAATGAGCCCATAGCTACAATCTGGAGTGGCGTGTAAACATGTTTGTTCATTAACCTCTTAAGCCCGTGGCTGTTTTTCTGAATGTGGTACATAGTCATACTCTGAAAGCTTTAACAGCTTGTAAAATGTCTAAAATGTTCATATTGCTCTCATATGATATGAATGTATATGGGGAGACTGTAGATGTGAACATTTTCAAGAAAATTACAGTGGGCATGAGTATTTGAGGTTAAAAGACAGAAAATATGAATTCCGCCTAAAAAGAAATCTACATTATAGCAGGTCATCAGCTTGTTTTCATTGTAAAGAAGCAAATACACATCAACAATAGAAACTACATGCTAATTATTGACTTTTTACCAATTGTTTATCAATAATAACAATAAATAATTGAAAAGTTATTGAGGTTTTGATTTAAAATAGTCTAGGCGGAATCCCATTGTAATAAATAGGGCACAATTTGGCCAAAAAAAATCAAATTTGTAATATTTCAATGAAATTGAAAATGTTGGATCCTATTTATATACAGTATTTGGTCATAAAATACAGTCCCCCCCCAAAAATACAAGTTTTTTTGTGAACACAAAAGCGCAAAAGCGTCCTTAGCGCAGTGTGCGAGATTTCACAAAAGAAACCAAGCTGAGCACAGAATTTATTTAGCTAACTTCCTGTTAGCCAGTGTAGGGTAACGAGTACTTCCTGTCCACCTTTTAATGTAAATAAAAATAAAACAAGATTAAAGATTAGATTCTGTGTTTATAAATGTAGATGTTCATTGAAGCTAAAGGCTAGCGTGAATTTGACAACAAATAATAAAATAGTGCCACCGTCTGAGCTCATTTTTATGAGATACACTCGGCTTGAGGTTCATTTAAGTTTTCTCGTGTTTTTATTGTATTGTTAATTTACATTAAAGTGTGGAAGGAAGTAATTGTTACTGGCCAACAAGAAGTTAGCAAAAAAATGTCTGGGCACAGAGCCTATTGGAGTTGTATGACAAATAATATTCTGAAGTATTATGCTGCTTTACAGTTCATACTGCTAAACCCTAGTAAGTGCTGTTATACACACACACTAGTGCCGTTTATGCTCTTTGGTGACACAGATAGACTGAGCTGCACTTCTCTCTGAGGACTGTGACAGATGGAGAAGTTTCCCTTCAGTCCAACAGAAGTACACCGAATTCACCAAGGACTGTGTCACATTTGGACTCATCTCCAACCCTCATACTCGCCATAATTACATGTATGTGGTCTAAACAAGCATGGGACATTTGAGTGGACGGGATTCAGGGGAGACTATACACTGACACATCTGAGCCATAGTGCAAAAAGGCCATCTGTAGAACATGGTCAGCTCGCCTTGGGAACAACAAGGACAGAGAGTGGCACGGTGGCTGAGTGGATAGTGCTCTTGCCTCACAGTAAGAAGCTTTCAGGTTTGATTGCCAGTCCTATTGTGGGGATTTTGCATGTCCTCAGTGTGTATCTTTTGGATGCACTGGTTTCCCCCATTACAAAACATTCCTGATCACCAGTGTAGGGCAAGTTACTTAAAAATTGTAATATATTCTATATTATTAGTTACAGCTTTATATTACATATTACTGTCTCAAAAATGTAACTGTTACACTACTTTGAGTTACTTTTGAGTTACTCTTAGCAAAAAATAAACTGAAAAAAGAGAGAATAAAGCCTCAGAGCTAAAGTGTAATCAAAGATTTCCTTTTCCTCAGTCGTCTCCATTCTCTTTTGTTTTGTTTTGATGAAATTAGCTTCACAAGTCACTTCTACACCAATTTCCAACTGGATTTGGTGCTGAATCTTATTTGGGGGGAGTTGCACTTGTAACTTGAAGTAACTTGAGGTCCTGCACTTGTAATAACTAATATATTACTATATTTTGTTTAAGTAATATATAATATTCCTAAGTTACTGAAAAAAGTAATATATTTCTGTAACTACTTTTGTAATGAGTTACTCCCAACACTGCTGATCACAAACGAAAAATGTACATTAAACCACAGAAATAGTAAATATGAAAAGTCTTTCTTTTTCTATTCATTTTAGATGTGGTTCTGCAGGATAAAGCCATTTTATTCCCTTGTTACTCATACCCAGGGGAGGCCGGAGCTCTGTTTGCCCCACAGAAGGGTGCAGGTGTGGGATACAGACAGGGCAGACCCACAGGGAGGGACAGGGAGAGGCCTAGCGCACAGAAAGGATCAGTGACAGGACAGTCGGTGAAAAATAAGTTTTAAAGATATGGCACAAGAGGGACATGCAGCCGGTGACCAATTTCAGGCCTGGACATACAGAGAGGAAGATCATATTTTTAAAATGTGATCATCAACAAGTGATATCGTTTTACTGTGATTTAGACAAAGGCCTATTTCGTTTTTGGGTTTAATGTGCCGAGTGCAGTGTTGGGCAAGTTACTTCACAATTGTAACATATTCTATATTACTAGTTACAGCTTTAAAAATGTAATATGTTTGTATTACATATTACTGTCGCAAACATGTAACCGAGTTACACTACTTTGAGTTACTTTTGTCAAAATACAAACTGCAAATAGTGAGTATAATGCCACTGAGCAAAAGTGTAGTCAAAGATTTCCTTTTCCTCGGTGATCCCATTCTAAAGTGTTTTGTTTTGATGACGTTGGCTTCATGAGCCTCTGCATCTTATTTGGGGGGAGTTGCACCTGTAATTTGAGTTATGTAAATTGTAATGACAAATATATTACTGTATTTTGTTTAAGTAATATATATTCCTCAGTTACTGTAAAAAGTAATATATTTCTGTGACTAGTAACTTGTAATTATGTTACCCCCCAACACTGGGTGAGTGTAGGCTACTGTCTTTCAAAGGTTGAAAAGAATGTTCATACACAGCGATTGTAGAAGATAAAGGCCACATATGGAGACTACCGGGCCTCTCCTAAAATCTAAATAAACTCATCTCTGGCTGCGCGCGTGGACGGGTGTCTCTGGGGCAGGGCGCTAACACCTGCTCGTGCCCAGCTCCGGCTTGTCACATTGGGTTAGGCTCAGAGCGCGTCTCCGCTGAGCCGCCAGCGCGCAACAAAGGCCCCCCGTGACCCCCCCCACCCCAGTTTTTGCACCCCCACACACACGCGCACCTCAAGCCACGGGCCGGCCACGCGCGATCCCCACCACCGTCCCGGGCGTCCCGTCGCTGCGTGTGGGGGGAGGAGCTCTGAGTGACGGTTTATAAGCACTTTAAGCCCCGCTGAAAGACTCACACACGCACTGGCGCAACTCCGAGAGGGTCATCCCCCAACGCACCGCGTGGTTCATGGACATAAACTGAAGCGTGTTCAACTTTACAGACTTCCAACCAAAACAACGCTATAGATCGAGGTATGGGTCGTTGTTTTAACCTTTTCTAAACTAAACGGAACTAGTAAAAATAGCAATAGTTAGCCTATCCAGAAAAACACAACATTATTGAGATGTCCGGACCGAAACAAAACGATGTCAGTATTTCTCTAGGCCTAGGCAGCTAAAATGTTAGAAAGGACAATGACATGTTTAGATGTCAATTTAAGTAGGCCTATTTAAAAAAAAAGTAGGCTAAGACTTTGGCTGTGACCTACTTTTAGGATACGCAGTTGACACTTTGGACTTATATATTTAAACACCTCATCTATTGTCAAAAAATGCTGGTAGCTGTTCTACAAAGTTTAACGTGGACCTACTCATTTAAACCGTATCATCCATGACTACAGTGTGAATCAAAATGTCAAACTTTCTCGCTCCTAAAAGTCAGCCAGATTTAGTTGTACAAGAACCTTCTTTTCGTCTTTTCGTGCGTAACTGCGGCAACATGTCGCCTAACTTCAGTCTCTCTCGATTGATTTTTTTTTTTTTTTTCTTTTCTTTTTTCAATTTAATCCACGTTGCCGGCCACTGCGCGTTGATCTGGGCAGGCGATCTTTGGTTTAATCCCGAAGCCGGCGGTTCATCCACAAATCCC
Source organism: Lesueurigobius sanzi (assembly GCA_900303255.1). Classification (NCBI taxonomy): domain Eukaryota; kingdom Metazoa; phylum Chordata; class Actinopteri; order Gobiiformes; family Gobiidae; genus Lesueurigobius; species Lesueurigobius sanzi. The sequence goes on along the minus strand of OMNZ01041572.1, from coordinate 12,494 downwards.
GCGGTGGCCCAGATTGGGAGGCGGCCAGCGGCTTTAGTCTATGTCACAGGAGCATTACTGTTTCAGGAGCGCACCACGGATTAAAGGCAATACAGGCTAAATACAGGCAACATTATGAAAACAGCGGGGTGTGTACACAATCAGAGGTTCGTTATATAGATTTCATTTTTGCGGTATTTGGGGCTTTCAAACTGGGAGAGAATGACTTGTGGCACACCTGTCGCTGTCCAGTGCTGAAAAGCTGCGCTTGGAAATTGGATTACGCTCAGTGGCCTACTGAACTGAATTTAGGCTCTTTCAAATGCAACTTATCAATCAGTGCTAATCAATGGAGACCTTTACAACCCAACTTTAAACAGATTACTTAAACTGTAAAGATTTTTTTTTAGATTTTAATTGATTGTCTTTACTGTAGATTATCTATAACACAGGAGGCAAATCCAATGGAAAGCTGTCACAGATTTCAAACAATTGTTTCTTTATTAGTTTAGCCTATATTGACATGTTAGATTTGGAAACTAACTCTGCTGAGACAATATTCTTATAAAATCTATTCACAAATTTATATAATTGCAAGAAACAGTAAGAGGAAGAAGATAGCGCCTTGAGGTGTCCCTTTAAAATGGAATGGGGGGAAGTCTAAAAGCTCTGGCCCTATTCATAAAGGTTCCTCTGAATTTGCCCTTATAGGGTCAGCTGTGCATGTTTAAGGCTGATGAGGAAACTAAAGCACAGGAGAAGATGCAAACTCCACACAGGAACGTTGAAGAAAATGTTGCACAAAACAATGTTAACATACTCATTTGTGTAATTTGACTACTTTTGCATTTGCAGATCATGATGATAAAGCCATATGCTCGACCAGGCGCAGAGGAAGAAGAAATTTCCAGCTCCGCTCAGTGGATGGACACAGAAATGAGCTCTCCGGATGCAGACCCAACAGCTCCCGAAAACTACACTCCCACACCCCTGTCCCAACAAATGCACGAGGGCTGCAGCGAAGACGACGAGGACGACTGCGATGAAGACGAGGGGAATGAGGACGAGTGCAAAAGGCGCGGTCCCAAGAAAAAACGTGTGACGAAGGCGCGCCAGGAGCGATTCCGCGCGAGGAGGGTGAAAGCTAACGCCAGGGAAAGGACCAGGATGCACGGTTTGAACGACGCACTTGAAAACCTACGGAGCATCATGCCGTGCCACTCCAAAACGCAGAAACTCTCCAAGATCGAAACGCTACGGCTGGCGCGCAATTATATCTGCGCCTTGTCGGAGGCGCTAGAGGGAGGCGTGTCCATGCAGAGCAGGTCGTTCATGGACACGCTCTGTAAGGGGCTATCGCAGCCCACGTCTAACTTAGTGTCGGGGTGTCTGCAGCTTGGCCCCAAACCGGAGGAAAGGCAGATTTCAGCAGTGGCATACTCCACGCCCGGTCTTCCAAGCCCGCCGTATGGGACTTTTGACTCCGCCCACCTTCTCCACCTGAGGTCCATGAAGGCGAATTTGTACGATAGCCATTCGACAGGTGTGGGCACGCCCCCTTACGATGGCCCGCCCACTCCGCCGCTAAGCATATCCAGCAACATGATGCCCAAACAGGCAACCTCCCCTGGATATCTGAACCCCCAACATTACTCACCGTCCGAGCAAACCCAAGGCGTGTACCACACTTCGTACGACGCCAACCTGGAAGCGCAGTACAGTGCAGAGTCTTACCACGTAGCGCCCCGACACATGAGCGCCATCTACAGGGACTGAGAGTTTGACGCGAGGGGAACACTGCGTCTCTGTTGAACTGTTAATGGACAGAGTTTAGTGTCTTGGACTGAGAGGGGGATGGACTGACTGAAGTTGGCAAAAAGAACTACTGTAACTGACCAAATGTGTGCTGTAGAAAGTGAATATTTAAGTATTAAAGTATGTAATACAAGTAAAAACCAAATAGTGAAGAAGCCGCAGGGAAAGTCCTCTCTGAAAATGTGGATGCTCAGTTTTACACAATTGCTTTGGCTCGGCGATCTAAAGAGAATGATGATGTCTCAAAGTTTGGAATATTAGCCAAAGCCATTGAGGTAAACTGTAACCACTTTGGGTACCACTTATCAACAGCACTTCTGTAGCATCTGATGTTTTAAACTCTTTTTTTTTTTTTTTTACTTATTTAACTTATTGTCTAATTTAAATGAGAATTTATCTTTTGGTTCATTTTGGCAGCTACGTTTGTCTTTGTCTGTGGTCTGTAGTATTTACGTCTATGTTTGTTTAAGATTTCTATTTTTTGGATGTTTTCTTATTTATGTTTGCACTTATCACAGGTCGGGAGGTAGAGTTTGTAGCAAAATGTAGCTAAAATGTCACTCTCAGGTTCTAGTTTTTGAATTTCATTATTATTTAAAGTATTTTGGTTGTACGTTGATAAAGTTTGACCGATGATGACCTTTGCGTTGCTTGTGTCTTGTTTCTCTTCGGCATCACTAATCCGCCGTCTAATGAAAGAGCCAAAGGAGATAAAGATTCATGATTACCACATGAGTTTGTGACTTTGGGACATCCTAATCCTGTCCTCAGACGCCCGTGAGTGATAGATTAACTTACATAGATTAACATAAACAAAACAGTATTTTAGCCAGTCCTACATCCTACAGGTTTTCCCCATTTAGTCTTGTTTTTGTCTATTTGAACTGGATTTCAAATGGGACAAACAATTCATTTCATTTTCATTCTTTTATTTCAACGGCGTGTTACATAAAGCTACCACAAAAGAGTACACACATTATTTGACAGTTATTATTTGTTTTGAAACATGATGCGGGTGAATACTGTCCAAGAATTTATTCTACGGCTGGGCATTATGTCAGACCCCCCTCCCCCTTCATAGTTCAGTTTTCTCTCAAATGTTATGGCTCCTGGATGTGTTTAACATGTGCACTGAAAATTAACTCATGAGTTTTTGCGACGTAGTTCCTGTATACTTTACAAATTCATCTTCGACTTTTTGACTTCTATTTGAAATTTGACTTTATTCATTGTCACAAACCTTCTCTTTAGTCCTCTCCGCCTCTCGGCCAAATGAACTACAATCCTTCAGCCTTTGGGACCACAGTTCATTTCAGTTTTATTGCTCGTTCAAACAGACAGCATTGTTCACAGTGGTCAGCGTCAGGCCACCCACCGAGAGGTCAGGTCAAAGGTCATAAAGGTCAAATAAAGTTGGACAATTTTGGAGGGAATTCACCTTCTCGACTCTGATCATGTCAAAAGGGATGGAGGGCATTGGTTCCATAAAGGGCCAGTGGTTCCCAAGGTGCAGGTCAGGACCCTCAAGGGGGTCACGGTAGGCCCTTAGTGGGGTCCCAAGATGATTTCTGCACTATATTTAATCAAATTCTTAATTGAACACAGCTTACATTTGTAAATACAGCTCAAATTGTAAATTAAATTATGAAAAGCTATTTGATTAAACCAGATTTTCTACGTTTTCCGGCTTGATTATACAGGTGTGCTCAAACGTTTACTTTCATGTCATAGAATATGAATGATAAACAAAAACATTTTTTTCTCTCATGGTTTGTGGTTGTGTAAAGAAACCTGTTTGTTTACACTTTTCAACTAGAAACTAGCCAAATGTCCCTGATCAAAAGTTTACATATTGTGCATCTTGAAACAAACATACATTTTTTCAGGGACATTTGAGTAAGATTTAAAGGGTATGTAAACTTTTGGCCACAAGTGTATAATAAGAACTAATAACCTTTTAAAGTACGGGTTCAGACTTGCTTGCATGGTAAGTTTTAAGGTTTAGCTTGGGTTTGTGAACCTACTATAGGCTAATACTCCCCACAGAGAAACTCCACATCACATGCACATTGGTATTTTTCCCATTCTTGGCTGTCCTCCGCACTACTACAACTATGGGCTCTTTCAAATGCTATAATATCACAATATTGTTTATATTATATTAATATTATAGATTCTCTGCATTTCTTTGCAGTATTTTTCTGTGAATATTCGGTAAGTCAGCTATTATGATCGCCCTTAATCCTTATAAACTCCGTCATTGACCTGCAACGGAAACGAAAACATAGCATTGTTTCATGCAAGGATTACTGTAAGCCTATGTGGAACAAAATACTAAACCTAAAGCAAATGGATAACCAAGGACATTTGTTTTTGGTGTAGTGCTATAACTTACGATGAATTGTACATAGGATTCTCTTTCTCCCTCCATCATTCTCACTGAGCTGACTTCACTATATGCTGAAGGAGAAGATTTACTATTGTAAAAGGAGCTTTGGGACCAAGCACAAACAAAAGGCTTCAGGCTGAACCCCTTTGACCTTTGTGACACAGATCTGAACAAGTAATGGCGTCCCAGTCCCAGCTCTGCTTTTATAGCCACGGGAAAGGAAAGTGAACAAAGATCCATCCTGTGTGTACATCTACTCTGGTGACATTACATTGACAGTTCTTAGATTCCCGGTTTTAGATCTACAGAGTTCTGCATGAGAATTCCAGCTTTGAAATTGGTCCATTATATATTAAAATTGACGTGGGTTGTGGATGCACAGCGGCTCTGAGTAATTGAGGATGAAAGTATTACGCAGCAGATCAGTGTCGGAGTGGAGGCATTAGCATTAATCCTGACAGAGGAGAGGGCTCTGACACAGGAGCTCTGACCTCTGAAAGGAACCACAAATGTGAAAAAGATTCAAGAATACAAGAGAGAAAAAAGATTTGTGTTTTAGTTAGGCCCAGTGAGACAGTCAGTTAGTACTAGCGCCACAATTCATTTTATTTTGAGTTCAATATATGCATTATAATTTTATGAACTGGATTTATTGCATGTTTTAGACAGTAAAGGCCAATTTGCCTATAAATCTTTCACTCCACACAATAGGTAGTGTAAAGCCTGATCTTTCAGAGTCAATTCTGTGTCTTTCTTCAATTCCTGCAAGAACATCAGCTTCCCTCTCTCCTTCCTCTCTCTCTCTCCTTCCTCTCTCTCTCCTTCATCTCCCTCTCTCCTTCCTCTCTCTCTCTCTTCATCTCCCTCTCTCCTTCCTCTCTCTGTCTCCTTCCTCTCTCTCCTTCCTCTCTCTCTCCTTCATCTCCCTCTCTCCTTCTTCTCTCTCTCCTTCCTCTCTCCCTCTCTGCATTCCTTTGGTATTTGAAAAGTAACTGTATTCAAAATACCCTGAAATGAGAGAGTATTTGTACCTGAATACGGTTACTCAAAATGAGTATTCTGAATATGTATTTTAAATACATGTATTTAGTTACTCCCCAACACTGACTACTACTACTGTAAGCTAAATTATTTGAATTATGACGATTCATCAAACAGCCTATTAGTACTGTCAATATTTAATATTGTATATCTAATATCCAATATCATAAATTTGAATTCAGTTTGCTGATTTGCGGTTGAAGCTGTAGCGCCCCTCTATAGCCACTAGGGTTCAGCATTGGCTCATTTACACAACACAACCAAACCAAGCTACACGTGACTTTAAAAAGCATACTTGTCAGTCAGAATGCTATGTGCCTAACATGTTTGGATTTTCTGTTTGCTTTTGAACATGCTGCAGTCAAAGGTGTGGAAGGTGGAGCATTTGGCGAGAGACTGACTGGAGCAGAGAGGATGTGGAGGGGGAATAGACCTAACCTATTTCCATGTGAAACTGTGGGATCTTAATGAGGCTAATGATGAGAGCTGTTTGATGAGGAATCTCCCCTCTGTCACTCCAGTCCAGCCAGCTACATGACACAGTTCAAAAGAATTTAGAATATTTGTCTTGTTTTGACAATTTAGTATGTATGTAAGTATAAGCTTCAATCCAACATATATTAATATATATGCTGGAAAAAAATGACTCAACACTGAAAATTGACGGTTGCCTTAAATATAGGCTAGAATGTCAAAACTTGCAAGCAATTGTTTTATTTTTTTTTTAATCTACTTTAGGCTAAAGTTAACATAAAATATTAGGTGGAAAAGTGACAATATATTAAGTTAAGTCGCTGTTTCACTGTTTTTGCATTGTAAGAATTATTTACTATGAACGGAGCCCAGAACAGGATTAAGAGTCATGTAGTCAAAGGAAGGACTGGACATGTTAGGACTGTGCTCTGGGCTTTTATTATTGAACTGGAGACTGGGCTTTCATAAACGGAGAGAATAACCTGACCCTTTGTGTTTGGAGTTTTGTGACATGAGTACCCCCCAACTCCAGTATTGGTGATGTGAAATACAGTTATTTCAGGGGTCCTCATACCCCTAGTTGGGAAAGACTCATCCGTATGCATGCAATAATCTATGAATAGTGTGTTTAACAAAACTCGCGCTTCACCATCAATCTACCTCCTTGGCAAAAGAGAAACATTGCATCACAAGAAAAGGCTTCTCTTTTTTTGTGTGTGTGAATTGAGATGTTTTGTGGTATATTGTGGAAAAGAGAAAGGAGGGTTTTTGCTTTAGTAAAACACTGCAGTTTCTAGTATTTCCCAAGAACATCCTTTCACAACCACCAATGCCTTAAAGGCACTATACCTGATTTTTTTTTATTACAAACAATGAAAGTGGGAGCGAGTAAATTCAATTGATAGTTGTGGTCTAAACACATTCCTAACGTCCCTAACGTATTGCTAAAATCCCATTTCTTCACAGAGATGAGTTGATGCGCACATTTCACAACTAGCGGGGTCACTTTTTTGGGTCACTGTCACAGAAACGCCAGAAGGAAGCCTGTAAAAAACTGATACAAAAAGCTTAATATGTAGATGCCCAGTTTTATTTCCACAAATATCTGAGCTTACAATATACTAAAGGAGGACTAAACAAATTTCATTCCTCTTCTAGGTAAAAATCAGGTATAGTGCCTTTAAGGAAGCTTTCTGGATAAACAACGAAAGGTTGGCATCTATCTAAAAACATGAGCCCAGTTTGGTTTTTAAACCTATTTCCAAGTATAACATATAGCTGATGCTAATGTGTGAATTCATTGTAGCGTATGTTGGCAAAACATTGGCCTTTTTAAAATGGTTTCACAAAAAATAAATATGTAAAAATAAGTTAGCTTTGTGGGGTTTGATGCAAGTGAGTTTGGGTGCTAACCTGGCATGTGCCAGATTGATATGCGTATCTCTCTGATTTGAGTTCTATGCATTATCAATCTGGAAAGGCTCTCGTACAATCCAGTCAGGAAAGGGAGGGACCGTCACAAGCAGTACTTGAAGATAATTGGGTGAAGCGCCCGATGGTAGCCGGCTACCGTAATCAGCTACTAACCAATCTCTGATAAATCAAACTTTTGCCGAATCCAGTGGGGAGAAAAGCACACACGTCTTTCCGATCAACAAATGCATGAAGGGCGTCTCTTTGCTCCCTTTTCAAAGCAGAAAGAGTCTGCATTTCAGCTAAAACAGAGTCAATCGCGGCTACGAAAAGTAAGTCGCTAGGCGCAGCCATTTTTGTTATTCTGCGGCAGAGCATCTTGGTGTGACGTCATAGCACCATGTCCCGCCTTAAACCCCAATGGAGGCACATCATTGGTCCCGCAGCTTTCGGAGTCGAGCCCGATCGTAAGGGAGCCTTTCAAGATGAATCCTCACATTTGTGAAATCACAAATCTCGTGAGAATACATCTTGCAGCACAAGGTTAGACCGATATGGGTTTTCCTAAGGCCCGATTCTGATATGTATATACAAATCCTGTATTTGATGTTAACTGTGACAGCAGG
>OMNZ01041438.1:2855-14060 GCA_900303255.1 Lesueurigobius sanzi | reverse complement strand
ATATATAGATATTCATTTGTGTCAATATCCCCCACCCCTAATGCAGATTTTGACTATACTTTGTCTGGTTTTGGGAAATGGTAAATTTTAATTAAAGGAGTTATGATCAAAGTTATAGCACCGCTAATCATAGTTTTATCTTTCAAACCATTACCCAGTTCATAAAAATGAAAGTGATTAATATAAAACCGCATATAAACAGCAGTTTGTTCGGTTCATAAAAAGAAAATGCTGTGTTACTGGACGTCTTTTTGTGCCGTACTATAATCGGTGGAAACGGTAAATTAGCAGAGGTCAGGTTCTATCGATGGACTCATCCTATAGCCTCAGTCTTTGGGTCATGTCTCTGCTGTGTCATGGCAAACCTGAAGAGAAGGATCCTGTAGGAGTTGGCTTGTTGTTTGGCTGAAAATGGGGTCAATGCTGTTCATGCAGTACTTGTAAGACACGATCGGGAAGATGCTTTATGACAGAGGCTGGAAAGTTTTCTTAGTGATGGGATGATTTTCTTCCACGATGCACCTCCTAATCATGGCCCCACTCAGAGCCCCACTTCCTCCAAACCCCAGAGCTGTACATCGTATATGAACTAACAGGGTTTTGGTTGTTTTTCCCCTTGGAAATGTTAATGGAATTGATAGTATTTTCAATGTTGGAGTACTTTAGAAGGTGTTTGATCGCTGATGTGATGAGTGTTGTTATTAGTGTATATTACAGTTGTTACAGAAATACAGTATTAGTTTCTTTAGTAAAAGAGAAATACAACATATTACTTAAAAAATATGGGATTATGTTAGTTATTACTATTTCAGTAACATGAGTTACAAGTGCATCTAAATGGTTTGTTTTGTTGTACTCAAATTGGATGTTGGCGTAGAAGATGTGTAGCTAATGACATTAAAACAGACCAGAGAAACTGGGGACGGCTGAGGGAAAGGAGATCATTGACTGAGCTTATGCACAGTGGGTTAATGTACACATTCTTTCAAGTTAAATGATTCGAGCACCACCCAGTATAAGGTGCTTGCACTGCTGCCATAATGGAACAGTATTTCTGTTTAACAAAATATCTTTTTATGTTTCTATAATGCTTAAGGAAAAATGAATCTGGACCTGGACTGGCCAAGCCGAAGTCCAGACTTGAATCCAATTGAACAGATCTGGGATTTAGTCAAATCAAAACTTGATCAGACCAAAGTCTTGTCCAAAGCAAGTCTCTGGGAACAGCTACAGACTATTAGGAACTCAATAACAAAAGAGACTTTGCAAAACTACATAAAAATAATGGCAGCAAGAATGAAGCTGTTCTCAGGGTCAAAGGAGGCCATTCTAAATGTTGACATTTTAGCTTATTATTTGTCAAGAAAGTATTTTGTTATTCCAATTGGTTATTTTCTTAATGAATAAATCGTTAATTTGAAGTTATTTATGTTTTCTTGTTTTTCAGGTGCTCTAATTGATAAGCAATGTAACACATTTACATTTTTGAGACAATAATATGTAATGTAATACAAACATATAAAATGTTTAAGCTGAAACTCGTAATATAAAAACTGCCCAACACTGGTTATAATGTTTCTATAATGTTTCTCAAATGTTTCTTTGACGCAAGGGCCACATTGGGTTTTTGAACTTGCCTGGAGGGCCAGACTATTAGGAGTTTGGGACATTTGAAACAAGTACAATTCTCAAATAGACTGTGATCACTTCACCATAACATCATTTATACATCATCTCTTGTGAAAGCATTGGTGGTTTTTAGGGCTGAAACAACTAATCGATTATTGAAATAGTTGACAACTATTTTAGTAATCGGTTAATACTTTCTGGGACATGTAGACTAAGTTTCTGGGACATGTAGACTAAGTTTCTGGGACATGTAGACTAAGTTTCTGGGACATGTAGACTAAGTTTCTGGGACATGTAGACTAAGTTTCTGGGACATGTAGACTAAGTTTCTGGGACATGTAGACTAAGTTTCTGGGACATGTAGACTAAGTTTCTGGGACATGTAGACTAAGTTTCTGGGACATGTAGACTATGTTTCTGGGACATGTAGACTAAGTTTCTGGGACATGTAGACTAAGTTTCTGGGACATGTAGACTAAGTTTCTGGGACATGTAGACTAAGTTTCTGGGACATGTAGACTAAGTTTCTGGGACATGTAGACTAAGTTTCTGGGACATGTAGACTGAGACAGAGCAAGACTTACATCAAAAGTTTGTATTTTTGATGAAAAAACATTTTGTCTCTAAGTGTATAGGAGATACACTGCAAATAATTATATCTTGATTAGTTTAAATTACTAGAGTGAAGTATTTTTGACATTTAAAATAAGAAAAAAAACAACCTATTTGCGGTAAAATTAGGTTTATTATCCAATTTTAAGTGCAATATATTATTTTGATATTTTTAGAGCCAAAATACTTGTTCCATTGACAGATAATTTGACTTATCTATAGCGTGTGCCTATTTTACCTCTGTCCCAAATAAATCCCAGACCATTATCTAATTTTCTCTATCTCTCATTTGTCCCAGACTGAATCCTAGAGGTTCTGAGCTTTCAAATTAATGGTATGTTCAGGTGGCAAAAAGTAAAAAAAAATACACTTTCCACACACCTCGGCCGGTTAATCGATTACCAAAATAATCGTTAGTTGCAGCCCTAGTGGTTTTTATGTTTTGTGGGCCGGATTGAAGGCCTTAGGTGGGCCGTATTTGGCCCCCGGGCCTTAGTTTTCCCACCTCTGTTCTTTGCTAAAGAGGCTCTGGGCCTGAGTCCTGCTTCATGAGAACAGAGGGCATTGAATTTGGTCCATTCACTGATCCCCATCTGCTTACAAAATAATCTACCCCAAATCAACAAGACAAGTGTCCAGTAAGACAGAAAGATGTTAATGTGTGTGGGGGAGTTGGCAATTTTGCAAAGTGTTGCCTAATCCTTTGTTCGAGAATCCGCCTTTTGGTTTGACCTCCCTGTGATTCATTCTTCTTTCTTCATTTAACACTCGACTTGTTTGATTTTGGCTGTGGTTAAACTAACTTTGATTTTCCTTGTTGCCTGTTGCAGATGGCGCAGCGGAGGCGAGGAGGCCGAGACAGCTTCAAAGACAAGAAATCCACCAACCAGGTGAGTCTGAACTGCACTTGAACTGTGCAAGTGAAGAGATCAAGTCCGTTTAGTTTAGAACGCTTTGGAGCAAACTGCAGGGAATGGGATGGGAGGGGGAGTGTGTGTGTGATGTACCATATGTGAAAGGAGTACTTACTCATTAAGTCAATGGGGATCCAATAACCAAAGAGTAAACAAGAGGACTGTAGGCTTATGGTTTAACTCCTAAAAATCCAAATCCTGGTCCGTTTGGTCTGATAGTATTGGTGTTATGAATGTGCTCTCGGACTTTGATCCAGGCCAAAGAAGCAGATCCTGGTCGGGCTGAAAACCTGGATCTCAGTCCGGTTTAAACGGACTCTGATCTGAATCATTTGATTTGTGAATGTAACTGGACCAGAGAGCGGAACAAAACCAGGAAGTGCCCGACGCTGTGAGGTCATGTGACTGTCCACAGCAAAACAAACGAAGACAGTGATTGATATCGGGTGAAATATCTCACAGACAGACGTGTTGTCAGTAGGACAGGATAGAAATATGACCACAAGGAAAGATGTTATTGTTCTGATGTTTTCAGCGGCTGTTAAACCCAGACACCAGTGGTTTCTCCATGTCTGGACCAGGCTCTAAAACCTCGGCGTTTGGATTCAAAAACGCATGGTTCGTGTTTCTGTTCAGCCTGTGCTGCCTCTTCAGTCTCTCCCGCTGAGTCCAGAGTTTTGTTGGATGCATTTAGTAGAAGATAATCCAAAGCAGAAATCCAAACTGTACATAAATCCTGCTCCATGTTTGTAATAGATCTCTGACCAACAGAGAGGAGCTGACTGTCTTGTTCTGTCCTGTCTTTGGCTAATTCTGAAACTGGTGAGGGGCAGAATACAATTTAAAGCTTTAACTCGATTGAAAAAAGTGCTTTGTGAACGCAAACTGCACCAGATGAAAAAATAAACAATGTTGCAGTTTTAGTCCCCAATCGGACCGAGTCCCAGGTGTGAATGGGACCTAAGTTGTAGTTTTCTGTTGCTTTCAAGAGATGGTTAATGAGCAGTTTACACTTCACTGTGATTGGTTAAATCCAAATGTCCGTCATTCTGGACATAACAGGGTTTGACCAATAAGACGAGGGGAAAGTAAACGGCGTTTGTCTGTGTTTGAGCATAGATCAACATTTAAAGTAATGAATAATAATCCCAACAAATTGACGGATCATCACAGGTTCAACTCACAATGGATCTGGTATCTGCACAGTTACTCCTACCTTTTACATTCAAATTGGTTCACACCATGTTTTCATATAATATATGATTATACCAGTGGCGTGCGGTCAAGGCCTTCTCTGATGGCCTAACTATTTTTAGGGGAAAAAAGTTTTAAAAAGATAGAATTAAATCAGATTATTCTTTGTATTTTATAACTTTTTATAACGTTATATAGTCGTCCAATCCGATATTTTCCCTCCGTGTGGCCTGTGCCCTCAGAGTCGCCTCTGAAGGCTCTGCTCCGTATTAACAGTGGCCAATGCTGTAGGCGTGCCCTCCAGCCAAGCAGACACGTGAGGTATAATGAACACAGAGCCATCTAGAGGACTTTTGCCGACGTCACAATATTAATGGTGTTTGATTGGCTGTAACCTCTGTCAAACTGATGAGCGCGATGAACTGATGACAAGAGTCACATCTTCAGCACAAACCATGGATGTATTAGGCACAAACACTGGTCCAAGAATTACATTTTTTATGTCAAACTGTCGTACGGTGGAGAATACGTTGATTTGATTGAGGATGTAATCGCCAACCCATTTTCTAGAAGACCTTTGCAAGAAAAGTCATAGAATTTGCGTGACATTGATTATAAGTTAGTTTATGTCCGACAAAATAATGGACTATAATATAAGTTAAAAGTTAAAAGCCCCTGTGCGGCTCTAGAGCTTATTTTAAAGGTAAAGGAATAATAAAAGTCAAAGCTAGATTTGATTTTTGAGAATATCAATCGGGAAGTAATGCCTTATCACAAAATGAGACCTGGCATAGTAATGTGACTGTAGCTAGTAGGTTCACGTCCCGGTTGGTGCATATTTTTTCATTAACAGTATTGTGATTATTTTTACATTTTGAGTTGAAATTTAGATTTTTAAAAGCAAATGTTCTTATTTGGTTATAGCAAACGTCAAGAAGGGCACGTTTCATGCTTCCCGTAGTTTTAATGTAGTTTTGTATTGAAGCTTACATTACTGTGTTCTGTGCCACAGAGGGCCTAGGTAGTAAATGCACCGCACGCCACTGATATATACTGTACCTCAATACTTTGACCAATTTATGGATGCTCCATTTTAAGGAGCAAATTTCGATTTCTGACCAGGACTCATAGGGCCTTTCAGTATGGAGTCCTTTGTCCATTTTCCTTTTTTTTATATTGATTTTTGCATAATAGCGTTTCTCTGATTACAAAATCAAAACATCCAAAGCATTTCTTAGTGTTCCTTTGTTTGCATTTTAATTCTCTCTTACTATTTTTCTTTTTCTTGGGTTATTCTATTGCCTCCTTTAAGATATAAAACATAGTATTTACATCTAGAAATCTGGTCAAGGAAAGAAATGTAGCAAAGCCAAACTACAAACACCAGAGAATTGTCTAAGAACTCGTTATTGACCTCTTTTTCTGTACTATTTTTAGGAGGACAGCGCCGACCTTCGCTGTCAGCTGCAGTTCGTCAAAGAAGAGTCTGGTCTGATGAGGAAGAAGATGGCAAAGCTCAGCCGCGAGAAGGACGAGCTGGAGCAAGAGCTGCAGAAGTACAAGTCCGTTTACGGCGACGTGGACAGTCCTTTACCTTTGGCCGAATGCTCAGGGGGCGGACCTCACTCCACGCGGGAGGCCGAGCTACGTCTGCGCCTCAAATTAGTAGAAGAAGAAGCCAACATCCTGGGTAGGAAGATCGTGGAGCTGGAGGTGGAGAATCGTAGCTTGCGCGCCGAAAACGAAGACATCCGCTGCCAGTACGAACGGGACTGTTTCGGGCGAGAGCCGTTTTCGAGCATGCCCTCTTCCCCGTACGGAGGAGACGCTCTGGAGTCGGCCAGCGAACTGCGGCGCCACCTGCAGTTCGTCGAGGAAGAGGCGGAGCTTCTGCGAAGATCCATATCCGAAATCGAAGATCACAACCGGCAGCTAACGTCCGAGCTGAATCGCTTCAAGTTTGGGCCTAGCGGTAGTGTCGCGCCGGGCGAGGAAGCTAGCGAAGCGGGTCTGTTCAAAAGTGGGAACGGCTCTGGATTGATCATGGAGGAGCTCAAGTCGGCGCGAATACAGATCAACGAACTCAGCGGCAAAGTCATGAAGCTGCAGTACGAAAACCGCGTGCTGATGTCCAACGTCCAGCGCTACGATCTGGCCGCCAACATGGGCACACGCACGGCTAGCCCCAGGGATAGCGACGCGGACCAGGCGGCAGTGGCGGCGGAGGAGGAGGAGGAAGCTAACAGGCTAATGCTACTGCAGCCGAAGCGAGAGGGCCCCATCGGCGGCGAGAGCGATTCGGACGATCTTTTCGAGAAAACCGGCACCACTTCCGGGTTCGGCAGCGTCAAGCCTTCAGACGGAAGCGAGCTGAGCGCTCTCGAGTTAGCCAATCGCAGGAGGGAAGAGAGAGAGTCTTTCAACAATGTCAAACGGGAAGCGGACAGGTTGGGGAAAACGGTGGATAGACTCATTACGGACACGGATAGCTTGGTTTACGAAGGGAGACTGATCGTAACGACTGGAGAAGCGACAGACGGCGCGAGTTCTTCTTCGTCTTCCAAACCCGACACCCAAGTCCTGGACACCATCAACACGCGCATGAAGGCTTTCCGCACGGAGCTGCACATTTTCATGGAGAAACTGGAGCACGTCGGAGAGGCTTTCCGCGACAGGACGGACGATCTGTCCCCGATGCCCAACCTGACCGAGTCCAGCAGCTTCCTGTCCACGGTCACCTCCATGTCCCGGGACTCCCCCATTGGGACTTTCGGCCGAGACCTGGGCACAGACTTCCAGGTAAGAGATTTATATACAGCACATGAGGAAATGGCGAAATATCATTGATTTGGTGTTGTTTAGGTTTTTGCTGTTACAGTTTTTCTTGATTAATAAGACACTATGGGCCAGATGCTAAATTGAAGTGTGTTCTACATAATTAATAATTACAAACTGTTTATATTATTAGTGGTGCAAATGTGCCGTGGCATTTGAACATTTATAAGAGACAAAAATCTCAACTGCATCTGCTGGTTAGTACACACTGTCCTTTTTGCACATGTTCAAACGCTGAGTAAATCAGACACCGGATGAATTTCACTGCACGCAGCTCACGATTGAACTCTCAAAAACATGACTCTTTTGTCAAAATGTTGAACATAATTCATGGTTTGCACACAGTTTGCAAAACCTTATTTAATCGGCTTTGTCAGAGCACTGAGAACATTGCAGTTTCATATAAAGACACATCTGCTCTATGTTTGCACGCTTTGGCAACAAACTTTGTAGCCTGGCGTCACCAGCCTGACTCCATGTATGAGACACATTGGAAGACAGTCTGGGATTACGCCGTTGTGTGGCTTTTCTAGACTAGAAGCGGGACTAACAAACCCATCGTAAAAAAAACAATCAGAGAAACACGGATGTGATGTAAACGCAGTAGGAAGAGTGTGACGAAAACACTAAGGACAAGTTCAGCTCATTCAAACCAGAAGATAAAGCTGTGCTAAAACATCGTTGTGGCCGCCATCTTGACTATTTTGTTGAAGCTGAAAATGATGCATCGCTAAATCCCGCCTCCCCTGCTGTGATTGGTCTGCGTTCTCACCGTAGTTTGAGCAGCCAACGGCCCAATCCCAGACTAGTGATGGGATTTATGTCTCTTTACCTGGAGGCGAGTCTTTGGAAGCTGTTCATTTCAAAGAGCCGTTCAAAACTCCTAGCTCCTAGCTCCTAGCTCCTACCTCCTTTTTATATTGTTTTTTTATTTATTATGCCAGCTAAAAATGTCATATTATGAGTAGATACAGTAGTAGGCTTACAGGCACATTTCTTATTAGAATGAACCAAAAGGGATAAAACTGGGCTAAACCAGGACTAAAACTGGTCTTAAATTGGACTAAACTAGGATCAGGTCTACATTAGGGCTAGACCAGGGCTAGAAATGGGTTTAAAACTAAGGTAAACTAGTGATGAACTAGGACTAAATGGGGTCTAAATCAGGCCTGAGCGAGGGCTAAAACGATGCAAAAACTGGATTAGACCAGAGCTAAATACCAGATTCCGTAAAAAACATGTTTGTGAATTGAATTTTGTGCCAAAGTTGATGACAAATTTTTTGTGCAAAATTCTTTCACTTGTGTGGCCTTGTCTGGTGTCATGCTGATCCTTCAGTCCATTTAGAAAAAATCTACGGAAATTGACTGAAAAATAGGATCCGGCTCTTTTCACAATTAAGATCCGGTTCGAACTGTTCACCTTAAAGAGCCGTTCAAAAGAGCCGATTCGGTTATGAACGTCACATCACAATCCCAGACTGTCTTCCCATGTATCTCATACATGGAGGTTGTGTTTCTCAGTGCTTTGTGAGTTGGGTCCTCCTCATAAAGAAGAGTTCAACAGTGTTTAGGCTAAATGAGTTTTCTGGAACAGTGTCTTATCAATTAAGGAAAACCTGTTAATTATTATTCAGCAAAGTTGGGACATTGTGAAAGAAAAATGAAATACAGTATCAAACGTTTTAGTGTTTTAAAAATCAATCATTTTAAGAACTATACAGGATTATGGCATTATTACATTTTATACTGACGTTAGCAACACATCTCAAAGGAGTTGGGACAAGGACTGTTTTGCATTAGATAATATCCCTCTGTCCCATCTTCAATCATCAATACATTGTTCTATTATTAAATTAAATGATTTATGAATTCTAAAATGTACAGTTGTGCTCATAAGTTTACATACCCTTTCAGTCTTTTGGCCATTTTCATAGAATATGAATGATGGTTAATGGTTTGTGCAAAGCCCTTTATTGCCAAAGAACTGAGTTTACTCTTTTGAAATCATAATGAAACAGAAACTACTCAAATGTCCCTGATCTAACGTTTACATGACCTTCAACAACTGTCAGGAAAACTGTTCAGGAGCAAAGAAAAACTCACTTCAGCTGAAATGACTTTTGATCAGGGACATTTGACTAGTTTCTAGTTGAAAAGCGAAAACAAACAGGTTTTTTGACAATAAATGGCTTCACACAAACCACTAACCATGAGAGAAATAAAGGTTTTTGTGTTATCATTCATATTTTGCGAAGTTCAGGGCATGTAAACTTATGAGAACAACTGTATATTGTTTTTATCTGTGTAGGTTCTCAGTCGTACAGGAGTTGTCCATCGTAGGCCAAGATTCTTCAGTCTTCATCTGTACTCTGTAGTTGAAGTGTAGGACGTTTCGAAGTCCCTCCTCTCTTGGTACTAAGATTCCAACGACAGGAGGGACCTAGAGGTTAACTCCTCCTTCTCATTTCCTCTTAAGATGCCCACGAACATGTTTAAGTCTTTATTCGCTGAGGAAGATCTTTGGAGTAAGATCGAATCGTCCTACACTTCAACTACAGAGTACAGATGAAGACTGAAGAGTCTTGGCCTGTGATGTATATTACTTTGTTATTGCACCTATTCATTGCTTTATAGTTTTACCAGTACACTTTACATTATGTCCCAACTTGTTTGTGTTCTGTGTAGCTTTTTGTTGCAGCTTTACGTTTCAACAGTTTTCTCTGACAAAAAGTGAATTTTACTGAGGAGCACATCATTCAAACAAGCAAAATTACAATGTTTGGATTCAAGAAAACTGTGTGTGTGTGTTTGTTTGTTTGTTTGTTTACGCTCTAACCTTAGTCTAACACCATCATATTCTTGGTAAAACTCCTTCCTATTTCCTCCAACAACTTGATTTGAAAACCCCTCTCCACGATGTCGTAACTTGACCGCTTGCCGAGAGATCGAGACTGCTTTGGTTTCCGACATGATTAACATCTCTATAGTCGAGCACATCCCATGCACAGCCGAGTCTCTATAGGCCCACAAAGCCGCTCCACCCGAAATGCCACCCAGCTCTACCCTCCGGGCACCTCTCCCCACCCTTCGTCACCTCCACCACATCTGCATCTCCACATGTGGCCATACACACAACACCACCACCACCACCACCACCACCACCTCACTGTCCACCACCACCACCACCACCACCACCGCTGCTGCTGCTGCTGTATCTGTGCTTTGGCAGAAGATCAGAGTTGAGTGAGATTGGATTATGGAGAGTGGACCAGTCGGTGTGTGAGTGGGGAATGTAGCTGTGGGAGTCAATGTGGCAGCTTCTTCCATGGATCCACATCGTTCAACTAAAAGTCTGTGAAAAGACCCGCTTTGACAGGGTTTCCGCGGGTCATTAAAAGTCATGAACAAGAATTCAAACTGGAATTAAATCAAAAGTTCTTGGAAAATAATGACAGTGTTAAAGTACTTCTACTGCAGAAGTTTGTCAAAAATGCAAAAATTAGGGTCTAGACTGGAGTTTTGGTAGAAATGATTCACTTTTTGTTGAAAAGTTCTCTGTTCTATCAAATTTTCTATTGAATATGGAAATTAATATTGAATACACACAATGTAGTATTTGGGCATTAAAAGACATTAAATCTGACTTGCTGCTACCTGTATAAACACTGTTTGAAGACTTAATAAGCAGGAGGGAAGTATTGTACATGAAGGTGCAACACTGCAGGAGAATAGGGGGAAATTGAATTGAGTGATATCAAGTTGAAACTTTTGCTGTGGATTTCTGACATGAATATGAGAAAAAAAATAAAATAAGGCATTTTATGTGTAATAATTGCCAAAATAGGCTATATTTTCAGCAACAAAATCTAAATAAGGGATAAAGACAGGTTATAATTTATGAGAAAAACACTCCTCCTACAACATTAATTCTCTATGTACATTTTCTAAAAAGCCTTTATTTTGCTGGGCCAATGCGTATTAAAATCATTGGAAACAAGTCTTTCTCAAGAAGTAAAGGA
>OMNZ01041364.1:5319-30289 GCA_900303255.1 Lesueurigobius sanzi | reverse complement strand
GTGTCCTGTAGGGGCAGCGAAGAATGAATCTGCACAGACTGTACATTAAGAGATTGAAGACAGGAGGCGGTGGTGTTTTGATATACTCGGTCTGCATAATCCAACATTGGTAAAAGCAACTGAGTGACAATTCTATATATATAATAATAAGAAAATTAAAACAATTTATTGATTGGTAAAGTGTTTTTAGACGAAAATTTAGTTTATTTGTAATGGATTGTACATGTGTTTTAAAGGAAAGATCGGTATCCAACTAAACACCTAAATATTTAAATGTTGCAACTGGTTCAAGAGAAGATGAGTCTAAAAAGCACAAATTGAGATTATTACCAGCTGCAGACATACTTTTTTTCTGGAACAGCATTGAATAAGATGCATTGAATAAGATTTGAATACTCTAACTTAATATGATGTATGTCTGTCTTCTTCAGAGCCTTGCGAACATTAATTCCGATCACCACTCGGCGAGCTCTGCGCTTGTCCGGTCAGAGCCCAGTCCACTCTGCGGCGGACGGAGGCCACACCCACTGCCTGGAGCTGCTGCTACAGAGCGGCTTTGACGTCAATGCCCTGCTAGCTCCTCACGCATCTGAAATCTACGGCGACATGAGACAGAGCCCTCTGTTCTTCGCTGTCTCCAATGGGGACAAGACATGCACGGAGATGCTGCTAAAGTCAGGGGCTCAACCCAACCTGGACCCTCTGAGCTGTGTCCTGGTGGCGGTGCGCTCGGGGCGGCGCGAGATCGTAGAACTTCTGCTGGCGGCTAACGCGGATGTGAACTGTTACTTTACCGCGGTGACCGACACGGCGTTTCCCACAGCGATGCTTTACTGCCTCAAAGACGAAGCCATGATGCGGGTGCTGCTGAACCACGGGCTCGACGCCGAGAAGTGCTTCGGCTGTTCCCATGACGACAGCTGGGACGACGACGAAGAGTACGACCGCGAGCAGGAAAAAGCTACGGTCAGTAGATGCGTAACTTCATATTTCCATGCCTTTCATTGCATTTTATACTAACATGACATAAGAGCAAAAATTGTTGGCAGGCGGAATAATATTTGGGGTTTATGCAGAAGTGGGGTTCACCAAGGATCCACATTAGGACCACTGATTTTTAACACCATGTATGTGTGTCGAACTTTGTAAATTAACTAATGTCTTTCTATTTTGTGTATTTCTCTATTTTAGTTCTGTGAGTTTATCAGTCTGTCGTGGCAGGTGCACATGGCAGGTCGAGTCGTAGCCACTCTGCTGGAGTACGTTGGGCAAGTTTCTCTCTGCACCAAGCTGACCAACATCTTACAAAACCAGACGGAGTGGCCCCTCATTAAGGAAACCATTTGTAAGTCCTGACGCCCGAACCACTATTATTTGACATTCACCAGGCATTTTAAATATTGTAATTTTATCTTGTTCCAGCCAACCCCAGGCCTCTGTCCCACCTGTCTAGACTGGTCATTAGGAGATACCAGGGCTACCACAGCGTCATGTCCCTGAAAGCCCCGAACCGCATCAAAGATTATCTACTGTTTAAAGAAAACAATATGTATGGGAACGTCCCCTGTAGGGAGAAATAATGAGAGAGAGAGAAAATGGATGCAATAAATAGACCCCTGACACAGAAGGAGAAGCACTTTGAATGTATACACTATGGTCTTGCCGGGCTATGCAGGGAATGTCACAACCATTTACAATACATAAATAAAACTTAATAATGGCAATAGCAATAAATGTCAGACCTGAATTAATATATTATACAACGTTATGCCACATTGTTTGCCTTATCAAATATTCATACTAATTTACATGTTACAAAATATATTAATCTTGTACAGTTTAAGGTGCAATTTATTTTTCCCTACTGATCAGGAAGAAACCTAGTGGGCTACCTAATGTCCAGTCGGAGCTGCAGTTATTGTTGTCCAGTCCTTAACAATTCTCCTTTATGATGACAATCTGAAAGTATATGTACCGGTATGTATTTTATTTACTTACTAGAGACTATTATTGTATCACGGGTGCTGAAATACTATCGCAGTTACTGTAGATTGAAGGCCAAACATCTTGGATTGTTGAAATGATATCAAATAAGCTGCCATTCTTCTTGTACTGTATAATTAAATCTAAATTAAATCAACACAAAACATAAGCTTTGTCTGCATTGTGACACCATATAATCTGCATTCAGTCTTTTGATGTCTGATTTATTAATGGGTTGTGCAATTAATGTGCTACAAAGAAGTGGCTATTTTATTTAATAGGTTGTGTTCATGTTCATTTGATGATCATTTCAGTTGGAGGGCAGGTGCCAAAACAACTCTATGGGAAAGAATGAAATCTCACAACAGGAAACCTACAAATGATGGGCCTGATCATTAATTGGTAGTGATTGGATTCACAAACCTTAACCATAGACCTGCCCTCCACCTCAGGTTTAATCTTAAGGCTCTGTATGTTGTGATGTCACGTGAGTGCAACCTACTATTTGCATTTAACCTGTATATCTCTGTAAAAAAGATGTGAAATAAATAATTTATTGAAGCTATGTTGTTTTTTGCTCTTGCCCTATTCTTGTTTATGTAAAAACCTGGCGGGTTGCTTTGCATTGCACATATCAAGCCTATATACGAAATCAGATTATTTTGCATGCGAGTCATATTACAGACAGAAAACAACGCATGCTGAAACCATACCATGAAACTGAACAGGTAGGAAAGCAAGAGGTGTAGATGTAGCCTAGGTACCGGCACAACTTTTGTAATACTTCAGAGCAGAGGTGCCCAAATTTTTTTCACGGAGGGCCGAAATGAAAAAGGATCATCAGATGAAGGGCCAAACACAGTACTATACTTTCACAACAGACCTATGATTAAATATCCTTTAATTACTGTGCTATTGAGCAGGGCATGTTGTGTTTGTTTCCTTAGTAACTATTGGTTTATTCATTGTACAACTGAATCAAAGTAGATACTCCTTAAAAATCGAAGCATTATCTTAACAGCCAAATGAAGCCCCTTGGAGGCCGAATTTGGGCATCCTTGCTTTAGAGCCCACCGAAGCGCTCGTCACTGTATTGTCTTTATTTTGGAGACTGTGTTCATCCTTACAAGGCTAGATGTGAGATTGCTTTTGTTTATGTATCCAATTCAGTGTGAAATTGTGACCTGTTTCTGTGGCTGTCACAGACTCTAAATTTAACCTCTTGACCCAGATATCTCCGCACCACAACAATAACCACTTGACTTCAGATTTTGGCAGGTCACAGAGAAAGCGATAACAAAGACATTACACCTCCAAAACTAAATAAAGTACAACCTGAAAATAAACTGGCACTAACATGTGGATTAACTCAAGCTAATGTTAGCAAAGTCCCCAGAATATAACCAAAAGGACCTGTGTGTAAAAGTAACTGTATGCAGTATGTGTAATTGGTTTTCCAGTTTGTGCTCATGCTATAACTTGACAATTTGTACAGGCTTTGGACACTAATCTTTGAAAATTCCAGTTCAAAGGTCAAATTTACAACAAATTTAAGATGGGGCCGGTGTTATGTAGCTCTTGGTCTTTCCACTCAGATGTGACACTTGATATAGCACTGCTGGTTAAATGCCTGCAGTGATGAGTGAGGACCCGTTACCCGGGCGACCAAACAACAACTCAGCATCTCTCTGCAAAGATTAGCGGGATGCACATTGTGGAAACTTATTAAGGAGCATGGCCGTCTCGTTCCTCGCTTTTAATCGAGAGGAAACTCCCTTGATGTAGAGGTCGAGGCCAAATATCAAATGCTACAGCAAAATCCTCCAAGTTTGTTGCAAGCAGGTAACATCAGTGTTACATTAGCCAAACAATAAGTAGAAAAGAGCTGTGGAAGAAAGTCCCCGTACACATTTTATTAATCTAGTTTGGTTCTCATATTGTAAAAGTAGACATTAGGAACAAAGACGAAAAACATGTACAGAAAAAGAAATTCTTGAAATCTCTGTGGTCTTTCTTGTGAAATAAAGGTAAAAGAGTTGTTGGATACAGTTGGTGCCTGAAATAATTTGGATGTCATGTCTTAAGTAGGGTGACCAGACTTCCCAGTTTACCCGGGACAGTCCCAGTTTTGAGCCCTCTGTCCCATGTCCCTGCGAATTTATCTGAAACCATTCATTTGTCCCAGTTTTACACAACCTCTGTCCCAGCTGTCCAAGTTGTTCACCATCCAAAGCAGTATATTTACTTGATACTTTATGACTTTTGACCAAGACAAAAAATGCAGAAAGAAAAATTACAAAATATATATATATAAGAAAACAGGAGAAAAAACAATAAAAATGTGAGAAAAAGTATGAAAAAATTACATAAAAAAGAAAGAATACAAAATAATGATGAAAAATGGACGGAAAAAAAAAATGGAAAAAAAGATGATAAAAAATACGAAAAACAATCGTGAGAAAAATTACAAAAATGTATGAAAAACATGAAAAAAAAAAAAAATAATCAAATTTTTGTCCCAGTTTTTAATGTGAAAAATCTGGTCACCCTAGTCTTAAGGAAGTTTTGAGTTTGGACCACAAACGAAACAATTTAAACTAACTGGCTCCCTCTTTCATTGTTTGTAAATTAAGATAAAGCAGTTACATGGCATTTAACGGCTCAGTCTCTTCCACAGACTGTAAATAAAGATGAAGCCCACGCAGCCCACGTGACTTTCCCCATTGTTTTCAGCGCAGGCTAGCGAAGCAAATTCATGCTAGCATTTGGAGCGCCGCCAAAGAACAGGATGGTGTAGTGCGTGGTAGGACAAGCACATGAAGGCCATATTAACAACACTATTTCCAATAATGAGTTAAAGAGGGCCAAAAAGTTACATGTAAGTCAATGGGCACTTCCGGCTTCCGAAAACAATCCCTGTATGCTAGCGAGCTTTGACCAGAGCTAGCCATTAGCTCTTCATCAATATTATACATTCTATGGTCTCTTCTGATAAATACATACAGTTTGGTAGCTTCAGAAGGTTTTTATGTTAACACTAGTATTAAACTTATTTTGTTTAAATATCCCCGTCGGTTTAATGTTATACTAAGTGGGAGTCTGATGCAATGAGGACACAACGGCAATCACGATTTTGATGCTCGTGCGGAGGAGCAGCAGCTATACTCTGAGCTCCCAGTGGTCACCAAGCTTCTCTCCTTTTTGTCTAAATCCAAAGAGTCTCCTGTCACCCATAAAGATGTTCAAAAGCGGTGACAAATATTTAAAAACATGTGCACGGTTTTTGGTCAAATGAAAGGACTTTCAGCCATAAGAATAATATGGCAGGATTGCGATTTCCCTACCCTCCAAACTGAAATGATGGAAAATCCTAGAATGTGAATGCAACCAAATATATTTTTTATATATATTTTTTTGCGCTCCTCTGTTCGTGCTGTGCTACTCATTTTGCACTCTATCTTTTGGGTCATGACCCAAGGCTTGTGACCACCGATGAGAATAGGAACAACCAACCAAACAGTAAACAGAGTGATTTGCCTGATGTCACAGCACCACAACAGACTGGTGCCCGTAAACATGGCCAGTGTCAATACAGTTAGAGCTATAATAAGGAGCTGCACTTGTGTTGTTATGCCTAGTATAAACATTACTCCACTCATGTCCTCCTCACAGCTCAGTTGGACATCGCCACACCATCCCGCGGGACGACAAGTGTTCCTAAACCCCTTCTTGACACGTTACGTAAGAGTGCGTCCCATCTGCTCCTATAGCTCCCCGCAGCTTCTCGTATGTTTGGGCACGAGATGGTGATGAGTCCGCGAGCTCCGGCCAATCACTGCGCTCACATACCAGCCCTAAGATTATCTTGTTGACCCTTGATGTCCAGTGTCCTAAAAAAGACTGTCCCGTGAGGGGTGGGATGGGCCTCATGGTTGCTTTGTGTCTGAGGTGGTCCTGTCCCGGCTGCAGATCACTGCAGGATCCCGAGACACACAGCATCCAAAAGGGCAGAAATCTAATGGACTGGGAGGAATTTTACTAAAGATATCAACATCAAAGGTGAGTGCAAATGAATTGGATTTCTATATTCTACAAGAGTTCGCCAATCTACTGACTAAAATGTAAATAATATAAAGTAAAAGAAGTTGTATCTTGCTAAATGTTTTTACATTAAATACAGTAAATAGAGTAAGTACATGCTTTGATTGGCAGTACAATACGTTGCGTTCATTTCAGTTGAAGGACAGGTGCTAATATAGTTATCCATGGCTGAGAAGCAGTTTTTGAATGAAATGTCAAAATAATTCATCTATAAATATTTCCTCTGATCATTATGTTTGAGTCTACAAATCTGCTATTTGAATTTTTTGGCTGGAAGTCCAAAATCACGCTCATGATTTTGAACATTGTCACCACTTTATGAGAAAATATATTTGACCTTAGTTCATATGTGCTGAAAGAGAAGGTGTTGAACTTTGTGCCAGTATTTATTTCATGTGAATACAGTAATTACAGGGATAAAGTAAAAAATTAAATCTGAATTTTGACTGTTTGAACTGTTGGCTGTACAATGCTGTCATGATATTCTATTTAGAAACACTACAGTTTAAACAAAGCACTGCTCAAGTTTGGCCCACTGCAGAGGCTCGGCTGCCAACCAATCAACAACCTGTCACCACTCAAACTTA
Organism: Lesueurigobius sanzi; assembly: GCA_900303255.1. Lineage (NCBI taxonomy): Eukaryota > Metazoa > Chordata > Actinopteri > Gobiiformes > Gobiidae > Lesueurigobius > Lesueurigobius sanzi. Next base: position 23,618 of record OMNZ01041364.1, on the reverse strand, counting down.
CCTACCCCTGCAATAAAAGCATCACATCCATAATCCATACATTTATTTATTTTGTATCCAAACAGAGCCTTTTCTCCCATCAGCTCAGAGTATGTTTGGCTACCGCCGTGAGCTGAGAAGGTACGAGGAGATGGACGAGGATGAACTGCTGGCCTCACTGTCTGTGGAGGAGATCCAAGAGCTGGAGGAGGAGCTGGATAACCTGGACCCGGACACCAACATCCCCATTGGACTGAGGCAGAGAGACCAGACTGCCAAAGCACCGGAGGGCACCTTCAACCGAGAGGCACTGCTCAAATACTGGGAGGAGGAGAACAAGAAACTAATACAGGAGGAGAGAGTGGAGGCCAAACCGTCTCAGGTGAGGAACAGGAATGTGGGTCCTACTGCCTTTTCTATTCCCGATCCCAGCAGGGTAGGGAGTGCCTGTTACTTGCATAATGGGAGACTGCTGGGGATTACCAAGAAGCCTGTCTAGATGAATAGTGTGTGAATGTTAGTTGGTGTTTGGAGGGGCCAATGGCACAGATTGGGAGCCTTGCTTCCGTCAGTCTACCCCAGGGCAGCTGTGGCTATAATAGTAGCTTACCACCGCCGGAATGAAAGAATAATGCACAATAAAGTAGGGGTGTGAAACATAGATGATTTCATCCAGCTCGTGACTTCTAGAGCATACATTTGTACAATAAAAAGGTCTCTAGTCCGTTCCTGGGAGGAGTTATGAAATTTTAAAGAAATAATCAAAATGCTCAATCCAGTCACTAAGGAGCAGCCAAGATTTTAAAAAGAGACTAAAGTCCTGTAGGGCTTTGTCCAATTTTAAAATGTTGATCAAATGAGGTGAATCATTACAGTGCCCAGGCATATTATGTTTTGATTGAAAAACAGTTTCCTGCAACCTCCACTTTTAAAACTGGACTAAGGTGAAGTTTGGCCAAATTTGTAATTGTGAAATAAACAGTTCAGTTAAGTAAAATATTTCCTCTCTGTTAAATAATATCTTCCTATAATGAATTGTAATACAAATTTCCAAGTCCTCAGCCTCAAGTGTTGACTGAAAGCCTCTAAAAATAGGATGTGAGAGAAATGCCAACTTTAATGGCTGTGTGAAAGGGCTCGAGTGGCTTCTTCATTAAAAGTCGGAGGCTGCTGAATGTCATAGTAGAGCCTAATTTTATATCCTGTCACTGTGTCCAGAAGGAGTCACAAGATAAGAGCTGCCTCCGGGGGGAGCTAGAGACGATCAACACAAACAACTCAACCCCCAAGGACAATGAGAAGAAAAGGGTTGCGCAAAAGACCAAGAACATCACGGTGCAAAACGGCTCTACAAAAGATGACAAAATTACCAACAAAAATGCCAAAAGTAAAGAAAGTAGCCCGTCAAAAAGCGACACAAAAAAGCATGAATTCGAAAAGCCAAGTGGAAACCCAATTGTCATAGATGAAGCATTGGAGCAAATCTTGAACAATGACCCAGCCTTGAATGAAGTCAATCTAAACAACAAAGAAGAAATTTCCCAAGAAATCTTACTGCGTTTTACCGAAGCTCTATGCACAAATACTCACGTCCGAATCTTCAGTTTGTCCAATACACATGCAGATGACAGAGTAGCTTTCGCGATTGCTAAGATGCTTCGTGGAAATAGCGCAATACAAAACTTGAACATTGAGTCCAACTTTGTCTCCGGACAAGGCATTCTAGCCATATTGGGAGCTGTGCAACAAAATCGGACACTGATTGAACTAAGATTTCACAACCAAAGGCATATCTGCGGTGGGAAAGTCGAGATGGAGATGGTGCCGATGCTAAGAGAGAATACCTCGTTGCTAAAGCTAGGCTACCAGTTTGAGCTACCCGGTCCGAGAATGGCAGCAACGAGCATTTTGACACGCAATCAAGATCAACAACGGCAAAAGAGACTGCAAGAAAAAAATAAACACAGTGAACAAGAAGTTGGTAAACAGATTATAAGTCCATCGACGGAAAATGCAAAAAACATTAAGCCTCCGACTCCTCCAAACCATGAAGTCCCGACAAGAAAGATTGCGGAAATGGTCAAGCAACAAGAAGGGTACAACAAAACTCAGCCCAGGAAACTCAAGACAAAGAAACAGAAAAATGGCACCAACGAAATGGAGGGTGTGGGTATTTTGAAGGAACTGAGGAACTCCCTGAAGCCGTCGATAAAAAGTCGAGATGAAGTGACCAAACTGCCCCCTCCGCAGGGGTCTGGGAGAGACGATCTGATGGCGGCCATTAGAGGAAGCAGCATGTTCTCACTGAAAAGGGTAAGATTTATGCCTTTAATTTAAAGTCGTCATACATTTTACACATTTTAACATCCAGTCTTTGTATTTCAATCAGAAGTGACGCTTAAGCAGATACAAAAATGAGATGTGATGAATAGTCAATTGAATGGATAGATAGAAGTTATTGAACAGACATTTGCGGCAAAATCTCAGCAGGTACGGACCGCCACCAAAGAGAAGATAAGATAGTTCTTTATTGATCTCTCGATGGAGAAATTCACTTGTTACAGCAACTCTTAAGATAGGGTCACACAGGGGGGTGCAAAGGGAGAGTATGTTCGGTTAGTTTGGTCAAATGGGCCAATAGACATGGTAGTGAAGAACTGATGGAGAGGCCGAGGCTCCGAAAATACAAAATGCCATTTCCAGCATTACATTGTGCTTAAAAATGTTTATTACAGAAATAAACTGATTATTTGAGATATGGTGGTTTATTACAGGCTGTTGTCTCTTCATTAAGCTGTAAGTGTATAGCTATTAGAAATGTCAAAATCAATTCAGTTTACAATTTTTCTGTTACATTTTTATTTGACATTTAGTTCCAGCTAAGAACCACCTCTCTTCCATGCACTGCACTTTGTTTTAATCTGCTTCTTCTGGGACCAATATGTTCAACATAAAATCATTTCAGTACAGAATTAAAAAGACTTTTTAAGGGCTCCTTTTCCATGGAGGGCCACACTAGACAAATTAGTGGATCAAATTAGTGGGCAAAGGGCCAAACGCAACATGGTTTCACATGTAAAGACCAAATTTAAACAGATCTATCTTTTAATATACTTATACTGTGCTTTTGAGTAGGACATACTGTTTTGGTTTCTTAGGTACTATTGACATTCTATTCAGTCGCAAATGAATCAATATAAATATAAATCTAAGCACCATCTCGAGGGCTGAATCCATCTCCTTGAAGGGCCGAATTTGGTTGGCGGGTCCCACTTTGGGCACCCCTGATATAAAGGCTGGTGGAAAAATTGAGCTCCAGAGGAAGCAGGCTCAAGCGGATAGAAACACAGTTAAAATGCTAATCTTAGGAAATCTATACATTTATATAAAAGCCATATAATTAACATTGTACTGTATATCTCCATTAAAATGGGTCTTTGTTTTCCATCATAAAGCTGTCAAAACATCAGACATAATTTTCTCCTCCAAACCCATTATGGGCCTCTGTAGACAGTTGACATGGACAGATGACAGGAGCTGTCACACTCTGGATTCCTCTGGTTCTCATCACGTTAAAAATAGAGCGACTCCTTCACCGCGTTTGATAAGAGGCAGACGCAAAATGAACAAATTACTGTTATTAGTCAAACAATCTGCACTGTTTGTAATGTTAGGAGCTCAATGCCGTTCTCCAATTAAAAATCACTTTGTGTCTGATAAGTTTATGTAGAATGTGTAATAGTTTTGTTAACCCATTTAATTACATTTCAGGTGGATTTGCCAATTGCCACAGACCTGAAATCAGAACCCTGAAGATGTGGCTTTCACGCTGTGTGTCACTTTGTATTTACAACCAGTGCTTTTTTATTTGTTGCTCCGCCTATAGCAGGGGTGTCAAACATGCGGCCAGAGAATATTTAGTCCTGCCAGAAACTTGTAGAGCATACCTTTCTGAGTAGGAGCCCATTCCTGTGAGGAGTTATGATTTTAGAAATAACCAAAATGCTCACTCCACCTGCTAGGGGGCAGCAGAGGGCACTGGTATAACTAAAGGTCAGGAAATAGTACATTTTTGCAACAGTAACTGGCCACTCTGTCCCAGGGCAGCTGTGGTTAAAATGGTAGCTTACCACCACCAAGTGTGGAGTGAATGAATAACAGTTCAACACTTTGAAAAACTTGACACAGACTTGTAAAGGGTCACTGGAATTCATACTTCCATCCGCATGTAATGTAGCATGTGATATCAAAACCTACCACCAGAGGGCGCTGTGAGTGCGTCAGAAACTTTACCAAAACAGGACAAGATTAAAACAATGTGGTGTAAACTCAATGTGTTCTACTCTACAGTCACTGAAGAATATTCAAGAAAATGAGGTAAAGACGTGATGTATGTAAATTGTTGTTGAGCTGTGTGCAGTAGTGCCCCCAGTGGTCAGCTCATGTACTGCTGTGTTAAAGTATGACTCCCACTGGCTTTGTTTATAAAGAGCGAGCGATGGACGAAACGGACAGAGCAGGCAGGAAACAGACAAAGGTCCATGCGTATCCATATGCGTTTCGGACGTGGAGCATAAATGAGCCATAAGCCATTATTATATATTAGGCTACAGTCCTGGAGGGCTTTGACAACATCTGCACCACTTTAAAATGTGAATCAAACTCATTATGATGGACTGAGGTTCGACAACATCCTCCTTAGACAGAAACCACACCTATATGTCATGCTAATGAAGCTGGTCCATTGGCCAGGGCAGGACCATAGGTGTGAACAGCCTTAGAACTAAGCCCAGGGTAGGTCAAGATAATCAGCATTAATTAGGTGTCTATAGGTCATGTTTTTCCAATCTTTAGAATCAAGAGAGGTGGGTTTCTCCTTAAGAGACCCACAAGCGCATCAAGTCTACTTATCTGCTGACAAAGCTTTTTGGATAAAGTTTGTGTAGGTTCTCAGTCGTACAGGAGTTGTCCATCGTGTACTCTAGTTGAAGTGTAGGATGTTTCGATCGTTGGACTAAGCTCGAAACGCCCAACACACCAACTACAGAGTACAGATGAAGACTGAAGAATCTTTTCCTACAATGGACAACTCCTGTACGACTGAGAACCTACACAGATTTATTGAAAATTGTTTTATCAACAGTATTTACCCGTTTACAATATACAGTATGTGATCCGCGACCTGCATAGGTAGCTGCATTTTGGCCCACGACCCAACATGAGTTTGACACCCCTGCCCCATCGGCTACAGGCCAGTTATCTTGCTGTTTGGATGTACATTTTTGTGTTAAATCCACTGCTGTGTACAAATAAAATCCACGTTATCTGAACCATCTCAAACATGTCAAATGATTATGAAAACATTGTACTAGAATATACTGCATGCCGATTTGGAAGATGGAAGATCCGGGAAGAAAAACAAGACAGGACATCTTTGTAAATATTAACATTTATTTAAGTATACAATTTAGTATTCTGGCCCCACCCTCCCGCCCCATTCACAGGTTCAATGTCAGTTATCACGGCTTCGATGCAGCATCAGGCCTTAAGCTGGAGGACGGTAAAAACGCACGGTTAAGACCAACAGTTAAAAAGTTTCTCACAGGCATCGTCAGGCTGCTCGCAAACTTTGGGTTCATTATTATTATTTGCTTTTTTTCTCCGTGTGGAGGCGTTTACAGACGTTGCATAATATTGTACAGTTTGTTCAGTTAAAGACAGGAGAAGAGTAGAAGCAGTATAATTTCTATAGTATTCTGTCATATATTACCTATTATATTGTGACACTAATTGAAATACTGACCAGAACACAGCTGTAACAGGATGAAGTAACATAAAAGTAACAAACATGAGTAAAATGCCACAGTTTTATATTGCAATAGTCTTCTGTTGGCGTCGGACAATTGGTGGTTATTTTGGTTTAGAAAACACTGAAGTTTGTCGTTTTTAAATGAATAAAAAGCATGTTTAAAGGCTATAGTTTAAACTACTTTAGATTGTAACACTTTTAATCCTATATTAGAAATCTTGTGTCAGCTCCAGCAGGCATAAGGATTTCTTACAGGATTTTTACAATTTAAAACCTTAATTTGACTACATTTTTATTTTATTATAAGTGCCAATATAAAGAAATTGTGTAATCCTAGACATTTTTGTTTAAATAAAATTGTGCTTTCAAATCTAAGAATATGTGGTAACATTTTAGAATAGGGACTGCTAAATAATATGTACTTAACCTGTAAAAATTCGGAAACTAGTCTATAGTTACAATATAATAACATTGTATTAACACACAAAATACTGTATATACACTGACATAACTACATAGTATTAGTACTTGCAGTGTAATTGACGTTAATTAATGTCCGAGTCAAGCTAGCGTTAGCTCCACAAACAATGGCTATGCTCATTAGCATCGCCTACTTAGCCTCGTAGTTGTTCATGGGCTAATGCTAATGTTTAGGTATATTTTCAGACAAACCAACTCATAGATATATCCAAAATGACAGCAGACCGTTCTTCCCGAGCCGACCATCTAGCTGTAACATTGTTCATGTAACTCGATAAATACTGTATGTGTCGAGTTTTATCCATAACTACGAGGCTAAGTTGGCGACGCTAATGAGAAGCACCGGAAATTAAGATGGTGTTCGTGGAGCTAACGCTAGCTTGACTCGAAGGTTAATTACACTACACTCAATTATTTAGTATATTATGAATACACAAGAATATAGTAGTCAATATTTTCACACGATATGTACATTTATTTTAATATTAGGGTGTTAAATGATCATACTAATGTTTTAGTATGTGGTTATGTGTGAGTTTGCTGTTGCTCTTACATTGACAGTGTATTAACTGTGTAATAATTTTGTAAGTATGCGATAGATATGATTGAATAAAGTAAACATGATAATTTAACACCCCTGAATATATATAAAGTCTTGTGTATTTATTATGTACTAAAGAATTTAGTATAGTGTAATTATAGGTGGGCATTATTAAGAAAAAAAAAAATATTTTGAGGGACTTTCTCAATAATGATAATGAAGCAATATTTTTACACACAGTCAAAAATATACATACATGCAAACATCTTAATTTAGTGCGGTGTCGTCAAAAAGTCTTCATTAAACCACGAAAGGGCAGAAAAAACACTATTATACCATTTTTTTGAGATTACACACATCAAGTACATTTAATTTTTTGGCAGACGTTTTTGCAGCTTTTTTGTCATTTCTTGACTTTGGACATATACTCCATATTGTAAATTTGCATTCTACATTTTGAGTACTCAATTATGTACATTAATGTGTTTTATTAGATGGCGACTATAGACAAATTCCAACTTTTTAAAGCGCAAGTACATAGTACTCAGAAGTCTCTAATCTAAAGTGTTACTGAGTATATTTTATAAGTACTATAACCTTTTCAACATTACGCGAGCATCAAGTCACTTTACTAGAGATTTGTAACCAAATACACAGGCAGTCCACACCTTCCAACCACCAATTGCCCGAGGCCTTGTTAATGATTTCAGTCAGTCATCAGTCATGTCTGCGTGCACACTTTCAGCCATAAAACCTCCACGAACTCAAGTTTTTTTTCGGACAAATGCACATCAAAACGGAACAGGAAAAAAAAAAAAAAAATGACATGATATAAACTGTGCAAACGAACACATCAAATAAAAGTATAAGTAGAGTTTGGTCAAAAGTAAAAACCTACAAATGCTAACTCGAAACAAAAGATAGGACTAATAGCGTCTTCATTTTGAAGCTTATATTTGTGCTGTTTTGGTCAAATACTATCCCTTTTCTTTGCAAGGAATGACAAAAACAAAGAAACTAAAATTATCTCCCAAGATATTCTCTGTATGCACTTCTATGCATCGTTATGTTATTCACAACTGGTAATGAAAGGGTTAAGTGCCTTCTTTTTCAGCAACAAGAGAGCATCCCGAGACAGAGAGGGCGAAGGGAGGTGTGCAGATTTAACGGATGAGGTATTGCACAGATTAATTATAATAAAACAAAAAAGGCGAAAATAAATATGTACTGTTCATACAACATTTACATTACACTGTAGTGAAGTCCGATCCTGGAAGAGTTTAAGAGTTTTAGTGTCCTAGTCCTCCCACTCATCGTCATCCTCAAAGTCTTCGTCCTCATCGTCATCCTCGTCTTCGTCTAGAACAAGCAGAATTGAGTTTACAATAAAAAATAAATAAAAAAGCACACTGTATGAGGGGTAGGTGTGTTTTTCTTTTTAGCGCCATGATTCAGTAAGTCAAAGAATGTACTGTATTAAAAAGGATTATACGCCACACCAACAGACTTTAAAAGAGGGACTAAACGGGCGTGCTAGAGCCTTACTCCACCCACACCAAAAATTTGAAATCTGCCGTGAAAGAGGCGTGTTTGCTAATCCAATTCCAACTGGCTACAGGGGAGGAGGGGAGGAGCCACAGTGATACCACAGCGTTAGAGAGAATCCTGAGGCGTGGCAGAGCTGATGACGTCACCTTCTACCACCAGCTCAACTTCCACTTCATCAGCTAACCGCAAAATTCAAATGGAATAGATACACATTACGAGTTCAACCTCTAGAGGGCGTTAGCCACTTGGTTTTAGGCATAAAGGACACTTTTCAGCAGGTTTGCACTAAGATGTCAAAATATTAACTGGAAGATGTAGATAATACTATTACACACCCATTTAGACAGTTTATCAGCAAAAAAAAGTTGGTTTGGTATTTAGTTGTTCTTTAAGAGATTATTGCCATGTTACAATGTCGTTCCCTCATCAAAAACATAGCTGGAGCACATTTTTGAGTAATCTCGGAATCCTGTCCGGTGGTTAATTTTAGCACCGCAGCAGCAGCTCATGAAAACCACCTCCTGTTTCCACCAAAGCTCCTCCTCAGTCTCTATGTATCCAGGAAATGCTTTTATTACGATCGCTGGCAAAGTGTTGTCCTTTTATCTCAGAGCAACGGCAGCAAAAACATCTGATATAGCTTCACTACAGCAGCACAGGTCAGCCCAGACTAGGGCTGCACAATTATTCAATTCAATACTTTATTTCGGACACAAGAATGAAAGGTCCATACCAGAAAGACACACATAAAAACACAATGAAATAAAATAAAATAAAAGTTATTTCCTGTACAGCTCCGAAGCCAGTGAATCTTAATCGAATCGACATCGCAATTTTAATAACTGAACCTCAAAGACCGAGGGTTTTTCTTTTGTCTTACGTCTCCGTTTTATGAAGCTGAAATGTAATAAATGAGTGCAACAATGCATAATAGCAGTTTAAAAGTATCATTTGCTGACAATACTAGTTTTATCATTTTTTAAGATAATCATCAAACCACGGCCCCAGAATCGAAACTGAATTCACAACATAACATTGTGAATTGCAATAATTTTGGCCAATATAATCGTGAGACAAAATGTCCATATTGTCTCATGCCTCGACAAAACTGAAAGTTTTATATACAACATAAATATATAATGTTAAAATCGCAAGTTCAATCGCAATCGCAATTTCAGTCCGAAAAATCACAATTAGGTTTTTTGTCAAAATTGTGCAGCCCTAGCCCAGACTATATTTTTTCTTTTTTTTCTCCCGCTCTTTTTATTGCCAACAGCTACGCAGCGAAGGGGAGGGAGGAGATTGCTCGTAGAACCCAGAAAAACAGATGGTTTTAGATCAATATAGCATTTTCTACCCAGTGTAAGACAAAGAACAAAATGTATTTGAGCTTTGCAATACCAAATACTTGCAAAAAGCATAATACCTCCTATTTAAAGTAATATAGGGGTCACAATAGTCTCAATAGATACAAATTAGTTGTAGGGGATAATAAAACTAAAGAATATTAAATGCTGCACATTTCAGGGAAGGTTCAAAAATGACTCTTACCGCGGCTCCAGCTCTGTTTGTGATAAGGGAGCAACATTGTAACGTGGTAAACCGCTCTAAAAAGTTAATTTTTCATAATATTTAATGTCTTCGAATTCAATATATTGTAAGGTACTAAAATAGATTTTCCTCTACGATGAGTTAAAAATATGTCAACAAAAAAGACAACCTGGTGCAAACATGGCGTACCTGAAGAATGAATGGCTTTGCTCCTCTTCTGCATGACCTCCATGAGCGCACCCACGATGCCTGCAGTGGGAGCTGGTGTCGAGGGACTGGACTCGGGGAGATCTGACACCTGCGGACAGACAAATGAAAAATATGACCTTAAGAAACTTGTTCTTGTGCAAGATTTTAAAATGTGTCCATGGATGTGTTGATGCGTCTAAACTCCATCATCTCAGCCTCTCACTTTAAACTGACTGTTGTACTTTCATAACCTCAAGAATGACTGAAGTGTGACTTGAATGTAAATCTTAACCAAATACACTTACAGTCTTGAGCTGGAAGCCCTGTCTGATCTGGTCGAGCAGAGCGTCCCGCCCCGTGTTGGAGGCGGGTGTGGGTTTGTTGTTCTGCTCCACCTTCTTCAGCTGCGTCCCTCCTCTGATCTGCTCCAACAGGGCCGACTTCCCCCCTCCTACACCTGGACTGGGCGACTGAGGGGTCTCTCCTCCGTCTAGCTCCGCAGGCGGGGGAGGTCCAGGGGGAGGTGGGGGCGGCGGGGGAGGCGGAGGAGGGGCAGCGGGGGTCGACTGTTGCTGGGACAGAGGAGGAGGAGGGGGCGGAGGTGCTGACTGAGGGGTGCTGTTTGCGTGGGACGGAGGCGGCGGAGGAGGAGGCTGGTGGTGATGGTGCTGAGGTTGGTGTCCTCTTGAGGGGGGAGGGGGTGGAGGAGGAGCTCCCAGACCTCCGGGGCGGGACGGTGGTGGGGGCGGAGGAGCCGAGGCCGGAGATCTGGAGGGAGGAGGGGGAGGAGGAGCGCCCCGGCCGCCCCGGGACGGGGGTGGAGGGGGCGGCGGCGCTGTGCTGTGGTGAGGAGGGGGAGGTGGAGGAGGGCCACCACGGGACGGAGGAGGAGGCGGCGCTGAGGGAAGAACAGGACACAATTAGACTGGAATAAAGTCACACAAGGTAAAGCCACACTGTGGAAAAGGTCACTCAAATAAACAATTACATCACACCAGCGTGAAGACCGTGGACACAGCATGTTGTGTAAAAACCATAAACAACAACAACTTTCATTTGTTTTGCAAAAACTAAGTCCATTTTCTTCCACTTTAGCTGTGTCTGGATCACAGAGGCAGCAGTCTCCTCCCACTGGCCTCATTATAAACCAAACATTTTCGACATAAAACAGATGATGTGCATTATTAAACAATGGTTGAACACGGCTCTGAGCTGAGGAGCTGCTCTTAAAAACCATAGACCACCACAGTATATGTTAAAAGCACACGCTTCAAATTTAACATCTGAATCCACATTTTCAAGATATTTTAATTTCTTAAATTTATAAAATCAAATTTAAGGCTTTAAGTTCCCATGTCTTAAAATACAAGTATTTATTTTATTGCCAAACAAACCCTCATGAAACATGAGTCTTTATGGTGAGTGGGCTCACCACCTTTGCTGACCAGCTTGTCTCCATAGCAGTGTTACCACTTTGATTTGACTACAAGTTGCGAAAAAACATGTTTCAATATGCTACATCCTCTTCCAAATTAGGGCTGATCGATTTATCGCATTTGCAATTTTATCACGATATTACACAACACGATTTGCAAATCGCAGAGGTATGCAATTATTAAGGAAAGGAACAAAAAAAGGAAGTCTCTAGCCCATTCCTGTCAGGGGTTATGACATTTTAAAGAAATAATTAAAATCCTCAAACCAGCCACTAGGCGGCAGCCGATTTTTTTTTTTTTTAAGGAAGAAATTCCACACCTGTCCAGCAGAGGCCACCGACACAGTCTTACCACCTTTGCTCTGTCTGATCCTGTCAGATTTCTGTAGTAGGCCCGTGTAACTATGAAGGGGCAATTGCTGACAGGGCCCAACTTGAAGGAGGCCCCACAAAAAAAAAATCATTAATCTCCTTAAAAAATAAATTATAAAAGCATAGATGGTAGCTCAAGGACCAGCTGAAAATATAATTTATTTTCTAAAATGCACATGAATGCAAAAAATCTGAATTGGAAAAAAAAAAAAAAAAAATCTGCAGGACTCTAACGCCTCATTTACATACAGTACGTTATGGCCACGTCACGTTTTACGCACGTCTGCCTTAACAATAGAATGTAATGTATGTTAATGTAAAAGTATGTGGGTGTTTACACCATTGCGTCACGTCAACCACTGCGGCGGCACCACTGCAAGAAAACGCAGCGGTTCTATTTTGTACGTAAGACTCCCCCAGGTCAAAATTGCAATCGTTCTGCAGTCATATTAAGTGCTTTCACAAAAAAAAAAAAAAAAAAATCGAAAATCAAATCAAAAATGAAAAAAGGCTTTTTTATAGGGCTGGGCAATTAATCGAATTTGAATCGAATCTAGATATTAAAAAAGGTCAATTACGATAATCGCGAGGTGAGCTTTAATCGTCACAAAAAAGCCACAGCTTTTCTGCAGAAAACTAGCAATTACCAGTCTAGTCCAGTAGATGGCGGTAAATGCTCAGTTGTTTCCACGTAACCTCCATCGCGTCTGCATAATATAATAAATCCAGCTTGTAAGTAGCTTCATGCTGATGGTGAAAAAATGACCAGCATTTTCCGCCGAAATATTGGAGCATTAAGGAACATGGACATTTCTTTAAGATTTCTACTCCAATGGAAAAGATAGGCTAGAGATGCTTTTTCTAACAATTGTTTACAACACTTTCACTTTTGTGCGATCTCTGCACATGTTGTTTGTTTTGTCGCTGGCCATGTGAGAGCTATGTGGTGTCCTGTAGCTACTGTGTGGGAGGGGAAGTGCCCATTTCTGCTTCTGTAGTGGAAAGTTAGCAGTTAGCACACAGTTTAGCAGTGATGTAGCAGGATCATGCCTTGCCCCGCAATCTGCTACCGCTACTATAAATAAGGCCATATACTGTATATTTGTTTATGTATTTTTACTTATTTAGACAAAAATCAAATCGAAATCGTTCAAAATGGCGAAAACAATCGAGATTATTTTTTTTTCATAATCGCCCAGCCCTACTTTATTAGGCCAAATCACCCAGCCCTACATTATATTTACATTTATTTTTTGGTACAGTTGTTCAGCCCTAAAAAGACCTTGAAAAAAATAATTGCATAATAAATAGCAATATTAAAGAAAGAAAATCACAATTAGATTATTTTCCAAAACCGTTCAGCAATACTTTATTTTGACAACCCACTGCCTAAATAGCATTGTCGGTGTCAAGCATCAGTTTAGTTCATCTTCTGACAGAGCAACATAAAGCCTGGAATGTTCTACAGTGCAGCTTTAACAGGAGCACTGCAAAATATAAGATGAGCTTAGTTTTATATCATTAATTGAAATTTGTTTTAGCAAAGATGTGTCTGCTGAAAAACAATTGCAACCAAGAATCTGTATTCAAAACGGAAGTATTGATTGACGTAATAGTCTGCAATAGTCACAGCAGGGTCCATCAGAAGTGTTTGGCTTCATGCAACTAGTAAAAGAAAGAAAGGTTTACCAAAAAATAAACAAAGTGCAGAGAGATACTAATCCCTCGGAGTGAATTTCAGAATCAATATTTGAGATGGAGGCAGCACGTTTTGGATTCCGTTCAGCCTCACACCTCTATCCTCAGCTGTCAAAGCCACATGAATAAACCATGAGCAGAAGCACTGGTCAGAGGAACTGTCACGGAAAATAAGCACGGCCATAAAAACAGTGTTCATCTGCACTCAGCTCCAATCTACGTCCAACATGAAAACAGAGGCCCGAGAGGAGACCGAGAGGAGACCGAGAGGAGACCGAGAGGAGCCCGAGAGGAGAGGCCAGACTTCTGAGTAATTGTACACTTCTACATGTGCAATGCTTTTGTTGTTTGGAGAGAGTCTTTGGAGAATCCTTGATGTTAAACTGGCCCTTGTCATTGACTGTTCTGCGCTCAGCCACAGAAACACTTCACAAAAGTGAACATTTCATAACGTTTGAGATGTTGATATTAAAATATAGATGGCAGTAGACATATCTTTGAGAGCAAATAAACAAAAAAAAACTAAAAATGATTTAAGGAAGACAGTAGCAGTTTGTTGCATTTGTATAATGTAGTAGCATAAGATGTTTAGTATTTTGTATGAATTTTAGTAAAGTAGATGATACACTGTAATGGTTGATCTAATGTTAATAATGATCCTGTTCACTATGATTATAATGTGTATTTTAATGTTGTGTGCACGTGCCCGGGGACTGCAGATGGAAATAAATTGCATAATAAATTAGCATTTATAGCAATAAAAACACTTAAAGGACCTCTAAAATCAAGAGGAATTTCACTACTTAAAATGTCTTTATTCAAATTAACCATAATGAAGACCCTTAAGACTTCACAGACACTGTTCAAAAAAACCTTAATGTTGAAAAGTTCTGCATCTTTAAAGCCACACTGCGGAACATTTAGGTCATATTAAACCCTGGAGTGTAAAAGAAAGCCTGCGCTAATGAAGACAAGCACTTGAGGGTCATATTAACAAGACGATTTCCAATAATGATTTCAAGACGGGCCAAAAAGTTTACATGGAAAGTCAATGGGTGGCTCCAGCTTCCAGAGTGAGCCCCCGTATGCTAGCAGGCTTTGTTGAGAACTAGCCAATTGTATCTCTATTATTATATAGACCTTTCTCAGTCATGTGACTTGGAATGGAACGCCGGCCTGTTGGTTGGCATTCCGCTGATTTGCTCCACCCGCTGCATGTTATTAGCTGTTCTTTACAATGGTGTTACCGGTCTTGACGCTCTCCAAGACGGTTCAGCTCTTGAGTGGTCAGGTCAGACAACGATATCTGAACAAATGCTCATTTGTCGGAGCTCAGGACCCGTCATGTGACTTTTGCTGCCCACCAAAGGTCAGAGCATAGAGATATACAATGGTTTGATTTGAATTTCTTGCAGCAACCCATTGTTGCAACATAAGTTCCGCTAGCCGATGTCAGCTGAGAAAGGTCTATACACTCTATATATGAAATATGTCCCAAAACTCTTGCAGAACCAAGTTAGACACTAACACTGCTACTAACACTGGCATATCAAATGTAAAGCCGCAACATGTCCCTGGAGCAGAACTGGAGATGTCCCACTACCAGCAAAGTTCAAAGTAAAGAGATTTATTAACATCATTGTTCCGTTTTATGGTTCTACATGACAAATAATTTAGCACCGGTGTCATAAACCAAGTAGTAGTCTTTGCATTGGCTCCCTGTTGCGTATCGGGTTCAGTTTTAAATCTTTGTGCTAACCTTTCGAGCTCTACACGGTCAAGCTCCCGCTTACATTGCTGATCTACTTAAGCCCTACAGTTTGACCCCGAGCTGAGCAGAACCTGCTGATGGTTCCACCAACGCGCTTCAACACTCGGGGGGACCCCTCCTTCAAAGCTGTAGCCCCCCGACTTTGGAAACAACTTCCTCCTGACTTGCGCTCATTGGAGTCAGTCGATACCTTTAAAAAACACCTAAAAACCTTTTTGTTTGAGAAAGCATGATTTTTTTAATGGCATTGTTTGAAAATGTTTCTAAAATATGTGTTGTGTTCCACTTTCACTTATGTCAACATGTTGCCCGTAATAAAACATTATTGACTCCATAATTGATTGACGTATTGGTTATATAAGCAGTCAAATGAAGTTGATCCATGTGACCTTGCCATATTCCCACATCAGACGACGTGGCGGATGTTGAGCAGTTTCGTTTTCACGTTTGTTGCCTCACCTTGCCTCCGGAGCTCGTTCTTCACAGCCTCAACGCCTCCTTTCTTCTCGATGAAGTCGTAGATGGCTTTCGACGTTTCTCTGTCTTTGAGCTGCGCCTCCGAGATCCCACACATATCAAACAGGTTCTTCAGCTCCGGGTCCAGGTTATTCAACTGTAAAAAACAATATAAGGAAAGAAAATAAGCTGAGAGCAAACAAAACAATACTTGACACTTAACGGCTCAATGAACAGATCCATTTTACAGAGCTGAAGGCGACACACAGAAGGTGAAAACACATTTTTCACACTGAGGATTTTGTCTAGCTAACAAACTTAAACATAACTTATTGGCTGAGTATTTGCGCTAAAGTACAATATAACTGAAATGTTTATACTTTGCTTCTACCTCTCCCATGCACATGCTATTTTGTTGTATATTCACACTGTTGATTGGCTGTTTCCTTTTCCCCTCTATTTGTGTGGTAAATGTTAATGTAATAAGTGTTAAAATAAAAAAATATATATGTACATTGCGCAGACATTATAAAATTGTAAAACTTATTTTCTCAAGTTTTATTACATTTTTGCAACCTAACCCATATTAGTGGCCAAATTTGCCAAGTTTTTTTTTTTGTTTCAGAGGGATTTTATTCCTAGCCTGATTTCTTTTACAGATTAATTCACTAATAACTATCTATACATTGTATAATGACAAATAAAGTGCTTTACTTTACTTTATTAAAAAACTAAACAAGATCTAAAATCCCCTCTGAATTCTTTTGCAACCAATATATAAACATTTTTAATTGTGGCCATTTTTACGCATAAAATCCCTCAATTTTATATGAAAACATAAAATGGCAGACATTTAAGTCAGTAATACAGCAAACGTTTCAAATGGATCGCTCTAAATGCATTTATTTTTCCTTAGTCTTACACTGACCTCTGGTGGTCATTAAGGAGAAGTACTACATTTCTCATTAAAACAATGCTAATTTGTTTCATTAAATTAGCATGTTTAGAGACACAAACAAGGCCTGGACTGTCATTGTTCACAAGTTGAAGCGTTATGCCATGCTAATGAAAAACATGTTACCACAAGGCACCAGCCAATTAAATGTATTTCTGAAACAACTTAAAATAGGAATTCCTAAAAATAGACTGGACCGGTGCCAAGAAAAGGAACTTACTTTCTCTTTGCTCTCATACAAGTTCTCTTATATCCTGGGATGTGTATGTATGATAAAGAGGCATCAGTGTTATGTGGAACATATAGTGGGTCTGGGATGTTTTTGAACGCGAGGGAACAACAGAGGCCTATTGTTGGTTACATCACAGCGGCCGCTCTGGTCTCCACTGAGTCAGAGCTGAAGACGGTACTTACATCAAAACCTGTGTTCGGGTCCCAGCCCACGTGGCCGATGTGTCTGCAGAGGCACAGGAGAGAGGCAGCGTTAGGGGGATGAAGTGATGGTCACACAACAAGAGCCACAATGTCATTTTAAATATTTACAGTGTTTTCACTTTCTCACTTTTAAGGGGAGACACTACAGGCAAAAGCATTATTATATTTTCAATAGAGTTCAGGATTGTGATGTCATATCGCAAAGTATTATGGGATTTGCAGCAGGTTTTTTCCATAATAAACTAATGGAGTTTTTAAAAGGTAATCTTTCATATAAAAGCATTCTGACACTACAGTGAGTTAGATGTATTTACCAGCAGTGACTCAGCAGCTAAAGGAGCTGTTCCTCCTCAGCTCTTTTCTCCACTTTTTATGTTTCTAGCCAATGTTAGTCTACGGACAACGTTTGCTAGTAGCTGCTAACATGACGGATTTCTAGTGAATTTTCCCGAATTTTATTTTCAGATTTTGGACCAGTAATCTCTTAAGATATAAACTTTCACCTGGAACTAAACGTTGCTAAATCTTCACAATAATAAATAATGTTTAATTATTGCACTGATTCAACATTTCTCTCTAGGCACTATCAAAATGCATTTTTCTTGCAACAACATCTCCACTTAAGCACCACATACAGCCATTAAACTTTTCAGTCTTGGACTTAATATTCTGAAGGTTTGTTCAAAGGGATTTTTCAATATTTAATTCCCAGAATGATTTATTGAGTTTTGAACTCCAAAATAACTATTTCATTCAAAAACTAAACAAGATCCAAAATCTTTGTAACTAAATTATCAACAAAACAAAACCATACATTTAAACCTGGATCTATCCATTATTTAGATTTTGTGGCTGAAAATACATTATAGGCAATTGTGGCCATTTTTACAAATAAAATGCCTTATTTTATTTTTTTTAATATAAAAACAATAAATTATAGAAAACTTGTAATAGATGTTTTCTCATATTTATGTCCGTAATATACAACATGAGCTACATATTGATATTCAAATGTTTTCAATATTCACCTGCAGTGTCTCGCCTTAAGTTTTGTTGTTGTACTTTATGGGCTTCAAGTCA
>OMNZ01041337.1:2520-37011 GCA_900303255.1 Lesueurigobius sanzi | reverse complement strand
CCAATAGTTTAGAATTGAGGTGCAGTGCAGCTAAAAATTATAATAATTATAATATAAATAATTCCTGGAACAATCCACATGAAATCATAGACATTTTCTTTTTGAAATTTTCGGAGTTGCATTTGCTCCCTCTCCAACTAGAATTCTACGTATTAGTGCTAGCCTCCATTATTTTGATCTTTCAAATGACATTACATACTGTAAGTGAAGGGGTGGTCGTCCTCAATAGGCATTTTAAGGTTTGAGTGGAGTGTACTGCCTTTTATATGGTAAGAACTTCCTGTCTTACCTGAGCTTTAAGCTGGACACACACTAGAGGATTTTTAGTCTTAGGAGGCTTGCCTCAATAAAAACTTTCTCTCATGGCATGATCTGTGGTGAGACTCCTCATATGTGTGTGTCCTCCTGTCTGTCCTTAAGTGTGTGTCGTCTTTGCACAGATCTTTAGATTAAATATCCTCTAGTGTGTGGGCACCTCTAGAAGTAATGGCAGGCAACACAAAGTGTCTGGAGAACGCAGCTCGATCAGGCAATGCGCTCAGTTAGTCTTGTATGAATCATACGTAGACACATTACCTGACTTAGTCATGCCCACAGTTGATCTCTCATTCCACAACTCAAACTTGAAGGGGAATAAAACAAGACTGGACACACTGCTGGTTTATTAGACAGTTTAATCATTTTGACAAACATAAGCCTTACATTAATTTATGACTGACCCCCTCAGATGTACGACCTGTCTAACGGTCGACACAGCATCACATTTTTATTTATTTGGGTTTAAACTCATTGTGCGTGACACACAGAGGACGCTGCTGCAGAGCTCGACTGTCTCTGGAATAAGGATATATTTACAAGTTAATGGGTATTTACTGAATATGTCTGATGACTTTTGGCAAACCATTTGACAGAAGTGGGTTGCGTTTTGTACAGAAGGGTTGGTGTGAGTCTAGTGGGACTCCTGCAGCAGAGGGGGATCCTTCTGACTGGGGTGAAGATCTAAGGAGAAGCAAATTAGAATTGACTTCTTTCTCTTTTAAATGACTGTATATTATGTACAAGCGCACTGCAGTCCAACACAAAGCAGAAATACCTAAAGCAAAACATTCCAACAGTCGCCCCTGCAAACTGGGCTCCTGCACCACACACGCACACACACATGAAATACACACGTCCTCAGCTCATGTGAGGAGTATACAACATAAAAGTTCAAGTTCTGCAGTCCCCAACACATCAACATTCAAACAATGAAGACCCAAAAGCTTGAGTTAAAAAGTGAAGAAAACACTGCGCAGCTGACTGGTGCTCTACGGAGACTGAACACAACGTGCATAACCCATTGGAAAGCCTTGGAGCCATGACCTTATTGGTAGGGTTGGGTATCGGTTGGGTTTTATCTGATACCGGTGCCTACTCGGTATTTTTTAAACGGTACCGGTGCTTAAAAAAACTAAACCGCGCACACATTGTCAAAAAACCCTTACCCTTTTATTTCCAGGGCCAAATTGAACACAATAATGGTCATTTATTCAATAAAACACTGTTTCTTTTGGTGTTTCTATCATTTATTTGAGCTGAAACGCCGAAGTCACTTTCTTTAGTGCCGTCTCTAGACCCACCAGGCAGACTAATTTGCTTTCTAAAGAAAAATATTATTTCGGTAACTGTTTTCAGTACCAATTCATTTTTCGATACCGGTAGTACCTTACTTATTGTGTTGATACTAGACTGGTATCGTTTAACGGTACCCATCCCTACTTATTGGCTCAAACAGAGGCAGGGCACATTGATAAAAGGAACTTCATTATCACCATAAAAACTACTTCCATGACTTCCACCTGAATGTGCAAGATGTCTGCAAAAAGCAGCATGTGCTGGTCAACTACACCACTGGTATCTGCTTAGTAAAGAGGAGGCTGTGGCCCACAGTGAAGGGAATGCCTGGGATGGAAACAGGGAGGTCCAAATCCAGTTCAGTCTGTCCACCCAAATGGTTGAGTGGTTCTGTCCATAAACACAAAGAATAAATGGTCCAGCATGTTTACATTTGATGGGCACCATGAGTGAAATGAAGTGAGGTCGAGTCATGAGGATGTCTGTCAGCTCTATGTGTATTTTTATGAAGAGTCTACTGGTGTGCACACTGCACTCCTGGACCATGATGGCCTCCTTCCTCATCTGAACTATCATTATAAGCTTCCCTCCTGGCTCCACCTCCAGCCTGACTCCTGTCAAACTCTGTCAGGTCCACTTCCTCTGCGTCTGCGGCGATAACAGGCGTCTCAGAGCGCGCAGGCAGCAAGCACTCCAACTCCTGAACACACAGCACAGAATCAGACCACAGCTCCAGAATATTTCAAATTAAATACAACACTGATTTACACTTACATTGAGTTTTTCAGGGCTAATCCAGTTATTCTCAGGAAATTGGACATCAAACTTGATGTAAAGGTCTCCCTTCTCAAATGGGTTTCTGTATTGAGGCATTCCCTCTCCTTTCACCATTCGTGTACAACCTGCACAGAAAAGTGACTTGACTTCTCTTGGCGTTTTCATGAATGTGCAGATAACGAGTAGCCTCTGGCACACCAACTAAACCAACTCCCCTAGGAAAAGCTACGCATTTACCTGGCTCAATAACTTTTCCAGTTGGATATTTGACAAGCAACTGTCGTCCATCTAGATGTGCGATTGTCATTTGGAAACCACACAGCGCCTCCACCAGACCGATGCGTTGGACCATGTGAAGGTCACTTCCATCGCGCTTAAAATCCTGGTTTGGAAGAGAAGGACAGCGTGAAGCTTATCGATCCATCACACACCACACATTCAACAATAAAGTTGAGAACACATAGACTGACTGTTTTAAAAAGGTGGTACCTCGTGTTCCTTCTCCTGCAGCACCAAGACAATGTCTCCTGGTTCAACGCCTGGGGCCTGGTCGGCTTCTCCAGAGAAGGTGATCTTCTGTCCGTGTTTCATCCCCTTATCCACATGCACCTCCAGGACCTTGGTTTCCTTACAGACCTTATGTCCTTCACACTTCTTACAGCGGTCCTTCTCATTAATCACCTCTCCTGCACACACACAGCAGAAGGGTTTACTCAGTTATCTGTTAAAAGTAGACTGGGAATACTGAGGACATACCTTCTCCATTACAATCTGTACAGACCGACTGCATCTGCTGGACCATCCCTGGAGCCAGCTGTCTGATCATGACCCTCATGCCTCGGCCCCTACACACTGTACACTTCTGTACTGCCCCAGCCTTACCTCCCTGACTGAAACATACACAACACACAATCAGACGCCTGGATGCAAAACAGAAAACAACAACCTGATTAAGAAAACTCACCCATTACACGCGCTACACAGCACATTCTTACTGAGCTGTAATTTGGTGGTTTTTCCATTGTAGAGGTCCTCAAGAGAAACTCTGGAAAACACAGTGCTTAAGTCATGAGGGATTCAGGTCCTATATTAGGCTTCCTTCAAGTTTTTGAACTACTTTCACACCTTGGCATATGGGCAGTATTTATTGTAGTATATATTATGAATAATGTATGTGTCTAGAAAATATCATAAGTTGTCATTACATGTGCTAAAATAAGATGCCAGCAAAGAGTGCAACATTTATCTGCAAGTGCAAGGCAACATGAGTGCATTGGGTTTTCCATTAAAAGCAAGCCCCACTTGACTCGGATCCAGATGACCGTCTCTCCTCCGGCAAATCAGCGGCTGGCAGTGAGTTTATGTCACATTTATAACCTACGTTTACTTAGGCCAGGGGTGAAGTTTGTGGAAATGCTGACAACAGCAGAGTAGTGACAGTGGAACATGCAGTCACCATAAGGCAGTTGTGTTTACATGCGGCCATAATCAGAACAAGTCTGAGGAAGATGTATAGACTCTGTAAACATGGGAGCTTCATGGGTCATTACATTGACTTCAGACAAATATAGGCAACGCAGGAGATGGACTAAATATGACAATGAGACACTACAGGTGAATAGGGAAAAGATTTTAATTGAGTGATATCAATATGAAACTTTACCTGTATAATATTACTCACATAAATATGAGAAAATGTATTACAAGTTTTCTGTCATTTTATGTTATCATATAAAGATTAGGTAATTTATGCCTATATAAAATTGCCTATATTTTTGGTGACAAAATCTAAATAATGGATAGATCCAGGTTTAAATTGATGGTTTTATTTTGTTGATATAGCAAAGGTGGTATGCTCTGCCTGATCCTGTCAGATCTGAAGTTAAGCAGGGCAGGCCCAGGTCAATACGTGGATGGGAGACCGCCAGGGAAATGGTTGGAGGGGTCGATGGTGCAGATTGGCAGCCTAGCTTCCATCAGTCTATCCCAGGGCAGCTGTGGCTACAATAGTAGCTTACCACCACCAAGTATGAATAACGCCATGTAAAGTGTCTTTGAGTGTCCAGAAAAGCGCTATATATAAAACCAAAGCATTATTATTATTGTTAGTTAAAAAGATTTGTTCAGAGGGGATTCTTGTTTAGCTCTTGAATAATCTAGCTATTAGTAAATACATCTGTAAAAATTCAAATTTCTCCTTGTTTTTTAGAGTTCAAACCCCATTAAATCCGGCAGGAATTAAATATTGAAAAATCCCTCTGAGCAAACCTTCAGAATATTGTTAAGTCCAAGACTGGAAAGCTTGGAGTCTGTATTAGCTATTAAATTGGAGATGTTGTCACTACAATGTGAGGAAAATCCATTCTGAGAAAATGGTCAGTGCAGGTAGAGTTTCCCATAGAAAAACGTTGAATCAGTGCAATAATTACACTCCTTACTGTAAAGATTAGGTCATTTTCATGTTTTTAGGCGAAAGTATATATGACAAGACAGCACACTGGCTCAAAACTTGAAAAAAAAATGTAGTTGTTTTGTCTGCTGTGTCTCACATTCATTTATTTATTAAAAACTCCAAAAGGTTATTTAATAGAATACATTTTAAACTTCTTACTTCAGAGGGTGCACCATGTCCTCGCCTCTCCTTCTGCCACCATTGCGTCTCCGTCCTCCGTCCATGAACCCGAACAGCCCTCCTCCAAAAATGTGAGAGAAGATGTCGTCCATGCCAGGTCCCGGACCTCCGCCCTCCCGCAGGCCCTGCTCTCCATAGCGGTCGTACAGCTCCTTCTTCTCAGGGTTTGACAGTACCTCATAAGCAAAACTGATCTCCTTGAACTGGGAATAATAAAAACACACACACACACACATACATAAAATGGCCTAAGCACATTGTATGCCACATATTTTAAACTGTTTTGATGAGGAAAGGAGTACTGAAAATACCTTATCTCCAGCATCAGGATTCTTGTCAGGATGGTACTCTTTGGCTAATTTTCGGTACGCCTAGAGAGAACACATATTTTACCACCAAAACTTGGTGCAACCAGTTAAAACTATTTCAATCTCCAATTATTACATCATGAAAGGCTTGGGTGCTAGAGCCTGTCAGAAACACCAGTCACTCTTGAAGACAACCACTGTTGTTGACATCTCCAATGAGGTGACTGTCATTTTGTTCTGTCATAGTAGGGTTCATTTAGACTAGAATAAAGAAATTACCCATTTTAATGCAATATTTGACAATGTTGTTAGCTGAGGAGATACAGTACATCATCAATCATAATAGTTCGAATCATGTTACCTGATTCAGGTAGTGACAGATGGCTTCGTTGCTATATTATAAGCAATTTTGAGGACCACTGTCAAGCTTTGATGGAAAGGTAAACCCAAGTGTATTTGAATACGTGATCAGCTGCTATAGTATAGCTAGTAAAGATTTCACATTAAATTTGTGGTTTAAATTCATGTATGTATAATACTGTCAATAAAAAAGTATACATACGGTGTTGTGTGCGGATAAAAATAGTGTTGCGGCTCTTCCTTTCGGTTTGAAACGAGACGAAGTCGCTTTTTATGTTGAAGCGGTAAGGATTAGCCAAACATTCTGCAGTATCATTTAGATGTTGTTAGTGATAAATACATCCTTAACGCTACACGATTAGTAACACAGTAACACCGTTCAACCTGACAAATTGATGACAAAGCTATTCAAAGTGTATAATAAAGCACAAGGAAAAGACTGTTCCGAACATACTCCGATGTCTTTATTTGTCTTTGCAGTTTATTACTTGTTTTTCAGTAAAGTAGCCGGTTTGCTAGCTCTTACACCAGGATATTAGGATACTAGTGAGTAAAATCTACAGCCAATTTTACTTCACTAAAAGTATTTTGTGGTACAAGTATCTCGAATATAACTGCGGAACGCCAGTGCCCCAGTTTTACAGATTATAGCACAATCACCCCGGTAGCAAACGATCCTGGCACCACCAATAGCGCACTGCCAACTGCTATTACTAGCATTTTCAGCTAGCGTTAGAGCTAAAATGAACAGGAACCCGCAGAGAACTCTCTTCAATAATACCACAGAAGATTTTTTTCTTGTATATCTCTGGCTTACCCCTTTACCAAATCTTAAGCTAATGTCTGTTGCCTACCTTTTTCAGTTCATTTTCAGGAGCTGAGGGCGAAACTCCAAGGATATCATAGAGCCTGGTGTCCGCGACATTCGCCATGATTATGCTAACAGGCTAACAGGCTAATGCTGCTAACACAGATGAAGCCGAGTCTGCGGACAGTAAAAACAGCAGTCACCCCCACCACCAGCGGGCAATGGCTCTTTCCCACCACTAGTTACCTAATAATAATGAAAATAATAATGACAATATTTTATTACCAAAACCATAGTTTTGTCATTAACGAAAAAAAATAAAACAAAAGGTAATGTGTTTCATGCTTAATTTGTATTTATTTATTTTTATTTTATCAAAATATGTAAAATATATAAATGAATTTGCTGCAGTATGTAAGAGTTAATTTTGTGTATTCTAGATTTTAAGTCATCTTTACTTATATTGTTTCCCTATGAAGTGTGGTTTAGTTGTTGTGTTATATTTTTTGCACAACCTAAATCTAAATCGGTTGTTTATTAAGGTTTTTCTTTTTTTTTTAGGGGGCGGGGACTTAGAAAGCAAACAAATCATAAAACATAACCCTTTTCCAATTCTTATTTTATTGTATTTTGACATTTATTAATGCCCCCCACAGGCTCGTGCCCTCCTACCTTTTTACCAGTCTCCTGAACCGCCCCTGTAGGAGCGCAGCTATGGGCCTCCCGGTGACCTAGCGTCATTTACTGCCAATGTCGGCGAGTTTTCCCTTCATATCTTTGTTGACCTGCACCAGAATTACCATGGACAACAGGTAAGTCTGCGGGGGTCTGGTGATGGGCTGTTTGTGCTAGCATGGCTAAAATGAAAGCTTGTCATTCTGTCAAAAGGATGGAGAGAGCACCGCTAGGTCTGAGTAAGGACATCGCTGGTTTCCAATGAAGCTGCTATTATTAGCTGAGGACAATGTTGCGTACTTTTATCTATAGAAGGCAAGTAGTTTATCGCACCAAAATAGCACATAATTATCAGGCCAAAACCCTGCACGGGATGGTAAGTATTGGGTATCGTCATAAGCCAGAGCAAAAAAGACGGAGGCTCGAAGAGATGGACGGTGCAGTTACTTTGGCCAGGTAGAATTAACACATAGTTTCTCTGTTATGTGACTTAAATAGCTATCAGCCTTAGCCATTGACTGTAAGAGGCTACACGGGCCTGTATTACAGAGACAGGCTTTAGTTATCAAATGTGAAATAAGACAGGTTTTACTGTAATGTAATGCTTGGAAAGCTTGGATAAATGAAGATTCATTCCATTGGTTTAATAATATACTTCTTTCTTATTAAGGCTATAGAAACAAGTTGTATGTAGCTGCATGCTTATGAATAATGTAGCCAACATTGACACAGGCTCAGAGCATTCACTCACCCCTGACCAGTGCGTACTGCCATTGTGTCCAAGGGCAAGGCACTCTACTCTGTCATTTATTAAAGTGTATGTGCAACTGTGTGGCCAGTATTATCTTAGGCTGCCCCTGGGCAGCTGTGGCTACACACGTAGCTTGCCATCACTGTGAATAGTGACTGAATAATGCATCAGGAACATAAAAGCTTCATCCACCAGGCTGTCAGGAAGCTGAACTCTCCCCTCCCCTCTCTCTGCTACCCCCTACTGTGCTCATATGTGTTCCTATTGTTTTGTTTTATTTATCACTGGTGATTCTCTGCACATACTTTACGTGTAGTGAATTGACAATGACGAGTTGAATTGAATATAGCCATTTTGAGTGAGTAGAGAAGTGCTATCAAATTTAGAGATTGCCTGGACTTAACACACCACCTCGTGACATCAGTCGGTGGGCAGAGTGTGGGAGGAACCTGGGCGAGCATGCAAGCCCTGCAAAAAGTCATCTAGAAATAAGTAACATAAGTACATTTGCCCTTGATTTTAGTGTGGTAAGTTTGTACTCTTAAATTAAGCAATAAAGATTTCATCACACTCATTATTAGAAAAAAAAATCTTAATTTACTGATGTAAATGTTGATGTGGTTATTTCTGAATTTAAGGGCAAATGCATTTATTTAAAGAAAATGTTGCTTATTTCTTGATAACTTCCTGGTGCCGGAAGTAACAAATCTCCATAGACTTATTGACAGGGCGGAGCCTGGATTGCTGAGCTCCATGGTCACGTTCATGTGACATCACAACATTCTAAAAGAGCCTAACCCTAACCCTATGCTGGTAACAGTCAAAATGCACATTTCTAGTCTTTTGTTTATTACCTCTCTGTAACCATAAACCAGCGCATATCAGCTAAGGGCTAATTATTTTCTCATAAAGGTGTCCTAAAGTGGTGATGATGTAAAAAAAAAAAAAAAAAAAGAAAGAAAATGTGCATGGTATGGGTTTGTAGAAAAGACTTTGTGAATCCAATCACTATCAAATAATGATCAGGGAAAACATTTGGACATTTTCTTTTTAGAAATTTCTTTCAAAAACTGTTTCTCTCCCATAGAGTTGTATTGGCACCTGCTCCAACTGCAATACAATTCTGTAACATGAACGCAACGTATTGGAACTAGTGCTGTCAAATGATTCAAATATTGAATCGCGATTAATCTCATGAATGTCATAGTTAACAATCACAAATTCATTGCACATTATTATCTATTCTTAATGTCCCTTGAATTATCATTTTAAAACTATAATTAACACGGAAAAGTGGATAGGCTTTGTGCAAATGCTTTTGATTGAAAATTACGTGTAGTGTTATATTTCAAAAAATTATTAAAATTATTTTTCCACTAATATATGCTTCTATGATATAAAAGGCTATAAACCTGACCTTCTATGTGCCATCTGTGTTTATTCTCCATATATTTGCATTTTTGTTGAAAACAACAACAAAAATGTTGGCCTAAATGTTACCCCATAGATTTGCAAATTTAGCATGCTCATTTTTGGCACAAAATGTCATACTCCATGTTCCATGTAAACAGAGAACAAGATGGCAGCTGACCAGTGACATATTTTCGCTAAAGTCTTTGGCGACGTGGGTGGGCGTTTGAGTTAACGCGATAATAGCGCAATATTTTTGACAGCTAATTGGAACGAAACCCAAACCCCCGATATGATGAAAGAATGTTATAACACAATCATAAAAGTCAATTTAGCAGAATACGCCTTTCAATCTGATCACCCTCATGCCATGATTACACTGACACCCAATCCAACTTTATTTTTATAGCACAACTACAACAGCTGGAACATGCGTGTGGTGTTTTGCAGTTAAGTGTCGGTGTGGCCGAGGGCAGCCATGTTCTGGAAGTTTGACCTCCATACGTCCTCTCACCTGGAGGCTCTGCTGGACAGGGAGGATGTGACCCTGAGCGAGCTGCTCGATGAGGACGATGTGCTGCAGGAGTGCAAAGCCCAGAACAGGAGGTGGGGCCTTTCAATCAACATCCACAGTGTGTGAGGCCTAGACACAGACACAGGAGCAGAGAGCTGTCAAATAAGGCTTCAAACAACACTCCTCATGTGCTAGCAAGAAATCTTAGTAGTAGAGGCAATGGAGTTTTAAAATAATCAGGAACAACTCTGGGGAAGGTTTCTGGACTAAAAGACAGCGCCACCTCATGAAGGACTGAATATGAAGGAATGAAACTAAACACAACTCAAGGAATAATATAATAATATGGTCAAAAGTTTTTTTGATGTCACTATCTGACTGCTATGTTGTGCTTTACCAAATACTGTATTTAGCACTAACAGTATTAGTTAGCATTAGTATATTTAGGTTGATTTGAGTTATTATCGCTGTTCTGCTGCGATAGTGACCTGGTACAGGCCAGACTTAGATCAGGATCACTAAATTAATTTGAAGATAACCACATAGTTATCTGGACTTGGTTATTTTAAGTTGAAGGTGTTCTCTCTCAACTAGCCCGTTTGAATTTCAGAATTCTGGAGTGAGTGGGTAAGGTAAGAACTTTGAACTTTGTCTCTCCATTTGACCCACCCTTTGATGGCGCTGGGGCATCCCATCAGGAGCCGTGGGCGACCGCGGTGCAGCGCCTGGGGCCCAGCTAAAGATGTAGAGCCAGATCAATGGTCAGAATCACCTGCTGGAGGATTAATCTATTGTGCAGTAGACTATAGTGACACTAGTTTTGTAAAAACTAGAAAAAATTCTTGAGACTGTTATGGAATAAACATTCTTTGTTTCTGTGGTTCGAATTTGCAGACTTCTCCTGTTTTTATGCAAGGACCAGTCAATGCTGGAACTGGTGCGTATGATCACTACAGAGCCCCCTGCTGGTGGAGAGGAAACAAAGCGTTTCAAGTATGTTTGCCAAATAATTTTAAAATTTGATGGTATATGACCTATTTTGATATCAGTCTATAAATGATTTAAAATACAGTAGTTGATACATTGGGATGTTTGCAGGTATCCAAACATTGCGTGTGAGCTGCTGACCTGTGATGTGGGGGTGATCAATGATAAGCTGGGACATGAGGAGCCCTTACTGGACACTCTGTACTCCTTTGTGGAGCAGCCCCCACCTCTCAATCCCCTCCTAGCTTCCTTCTTCAGCAAGACTATCGGAAACCTCATCGCACGCAAGACTGAACAGGTACACTTCCACAATGCAACATTGCAAACCTGTGATATGGAAACAACAAAAACATTTGGAAAAAGTACAGTTTAGAGTTGCTACAGAAAGTATTAAGGGCAAGACAATTTTCAGCTTTTCCCAAAATGCATTTTTCAACCAAATCACCATTTAATTTCCAGTCTTGTCCGTAACAATATTTTGAAGGGTTTTTTCAAGGGGATTTTTCAATATTTAATTCGTAGCCTGAATTAAGTTTTGAACCCCAAAAAACATGGTGAAATTAGATTTTTTTTTACTGATTTATTCAATAACTCGCTTATTCAAAAACTAAGCAAGATATCCATAAACCCTTCTGAACTCATATTTGTAACTAATCTATCAACAAAATAAAGCCATACATTTAGATTTTGTCACCGAAAATATACGCAATTTTGTCGTTTTTTGTGCTGATTGCAGGTGATCATTTTTTTGCGTGGTAAAGAGGGCTTCCTCTCATTGGTCCTGAAGCATATCGACACATCAGCCATGATGGACGTCCTGCTCAGACTGATCAGCTGTGTGGAACCTCCTCCTCTCAGACTGGAGACACTCACTGTGAGTTATCGCCTGGTCTATGTGAAATACACCGACACAACCAGCTGATGGCGCTGTGGGCTGAATTCAGTTTATTTTGTGTTATTGTAGAACTCCAACTATTGCTAAATCTGCTGTTTTGTTTTATTTAGTGAAAGAGTAGCTGCAGTTTACACAAAAAGGACAAAAGTAGCAGCATATAAAACAACAAAATTAACTAGAGACAAAGTGCTTGGGAAGTCAGTTCTACAAAAATAGCTTTTTTGGGGAAGGTGCTCTTTGGTGCTGGGGGACAGAAATTCAAGAAAAACACAAAAAACCAAGGCACACCTCCCACATTAATTCTCTAAATACCTTTTCCAAAAAGCCTTTCTTCTGCTGGGCTAGTGCATATTAAAATGGGTATACAGTAGCCTTCGGAATCACACCAGGTGTCCTGGTTTTCCAATTAAGATAAGATAATACTTTATTGATCTCACAATGGAGAAATTCACATGTTACAACAGCTCTTAGATAGGATCACACAGGGGGGTGCAAAAAAGTCAGGAAATGTGCCATCAAAGAAGAAAATAAGTTTGTAAAACAATTACTACTCTACAAATATAGGAGACATAGTTGCTGGTCTTTTACTTCTTGAAAAAGGCTTGTTTGGAGCCGAAACGTGAAGGAACTAGCAATTTGTTTTAAATGATTTTAATATGCCCTAGCCCAGCAAAATAAATGCTTTTTGGAAAATGTAAACAGAGAATTAATGTTGTGGGAGGAGTGCCTTGTTCTTTTGTTTTTTTCTTAACATAAGTGACATTTCAACTGCACAGAGGCACATGGACATGGCTATGGTACACATTGATACAATGCTCAGGTGAGCCAGTGCAAACATGACAGAGGAAAAGGAGGAAATGAAAGAGGATAGGAAAGATGGGGAAGGGAAAAAATTCCATATTTTAACACTATAGGGGGGTTAAGATTTAAATGAAGCCATTCAGAGCTGTACAACATTCAACAGTCTTAATTGGTTTCTGTTTTTGTATTTGATTGAGAGAATGTAGTGTTTGAAGCTATTATGAAAGGAGAAGAAACACAGCCTTTTTCTAGGAATTTTGCACGAGTGAATATGATACTTTGACATCAATAATAAGACATTAATTAGATAAATTGAGCTACTGTTTCATGCGATAGATTAATATAAGCCAAACAATGCATCCTTCCAATGTAAAACAAAATGTTTGTCAATATTTATTTAACAAGGAATAGTCACACGATGTTTGCCAAAATGATACAACACTTGGACAATACCAAAAAAGATGCACAATAGTTTCAGAAATCTGCTGTTTGTTCTGGAATAGGTTGGGTTCACCTGACATCACAACATACTAAAGAGCCTATAGTTTAAAATTGAAGGGGAGGACAGCTGAGAATTCTGTGCTGGTAACTATGGTAACTGTCAAAATGCAGATTTGTAGACTAAAGGTGCCCGCACACTACAGGATTTCAAATCTTTTGAGACTAAAATCTGTGCACAGACCACACACACTTCAGGACAGACATGAGGACATACAAACACACATGAGGAGTCCCAGCACAGATCATGCCATGAGAGAACTTTTTTATTGAGCCACGCCTCCTCAGACTAAAAATCTGGCTAAAAATCCTCTAGTGTGTCCAGCTTTAGTTTATTGCTAATTTCTCTGTAATTCCTGGGCCAATCCACATGAAACAAAACTGTCACAAAGTTCAACGCCTTCACTGTCAGCACTTATGAACTAAGGTCTAATTATTTCCTCATAAAGTGAAGACAAATAAACTTGTGTTGCCTGAATAATTTCAAAGTACATTCCCATTTCCTGTCAAAGTGAACCTTCTTTCTGCCTTCAGTGGTTGAACGAGGAGAAGTTAGCGCAGAGACTGATCGAGCTCATCCATCCCGAGAGAGACGAAGAGGTACGGTCACACGTCCTTAATGCTAGTGGGAGGAGCCAGTTCATTAGTATTCATGGGTCTCTCTTTCACCAGCGCCAGTCCAACGCATCGCAGACGTTGTGCGACATCATTCGTCTGAGCAGAGACCAAGCCAATCAGCTGCAAGAGCTGTCGCAGCCCGATCCGCTGTTGACTGTGCTGGAATCGTAAGGCCTGCATCATCATCACCACCATCATCAAAACCCAGTTACCTCCCTACTTTCATTGTACCAGGATTTCTGATTGTGAACCCATTATTAACCTCTTAAGCCCGTGGCTGTTTTTTCTGAATTTGGTTTACATATACTCTGGAAGGCTTTTAAAATGTCTAAAATGTTCATATTGCTCAGTGTTGGGGAGTAACTATATACATTTTGAGTAACTGTATTCAGGTACAAATACTCATTTAAGGGTATTTCGAATACAGTTACTTTTCAAATACCAAAGGAATACAGAGAGGGAGAGAGGAAGGAGAAAGAGAGAGAGAGAGGAAGGAGAGAGACAGAGAGAGGGGAAGGAGAGAAGGAGAGAGAGAGAGAGGGAGAGAGAGAGGAAGGAGAGAGACAGTGAGAGAGGAAGGAGAGAAGGAGAGAGGGAGAGGAAGGAGAGAGAGAGAAAGAAGAAACAGAGAGAGGGAGGGAGAGAGGAAGGAGAGAGAGGAGGGAGGGAGAGAGAGAAAGAAGAGAGACAGAGGGAGGGAGGAGAGAGGGAGAGAGAGAGAGAGGGGAAGGAGAAAGAGAGAGGAAGGAGAGAGACAGTGAGAGGGGAAGGAGAGAGGGAGAGAGGGAGAGGAAGGAGAGAGAGGGAGAGAGGGGGGGGAGAGAGGGAGGGGAGGGAGAGAGAGAGAGAGGAAGGAGAGAGAGGAAGAAAAGAGGGAGAGAGGAAGGAGAGAGAGAAAAAGAAGAGCGAGAGAGAAAGAAGAAACAGAGAGAGGGAGGGAGAGAGGAAGGAGAGAGAGGAGGGAGGGAGAGAGAGAAAGAAGAGAGACAGAGGGAGGGAGGAGAGAGGGAGAGAGAGAGAAAGAAAGAAGAGACAGTGTTGCTACATATTTTACACATACACATTTTTAAAAATAGATTAAAATAAACAAGGATTGTCTCTAAAAGTGGCAAGTCCCCAAAAATGGGGACCTTAGGGCTTAAGAGGTTAAGGCTGCATGTATGGAGATTTGTCTATGGGATAATAAATGGAAATTTAACTTCCACAGTGTCCAATGTTCAGAGGTACTCTCACACAAATAGGACCAGCAACAACACAATCCCACCACTTACATACTGTACTTGTATTTTATTGTTTCGGCCCAGTACAATACCAATGTTGAAGGCAAAACGAGAAGGCTTTGATAACGCTAGCTGTGACAGTCACTCAGATTGTTTCCAGAGGATATGAGGAAGCTTTGTATTTCTCCAGACAAACATCTGTGGAGCAGTTGTTACAGAACATGTTCTCCGGAGAGAGGACAGAGAGCTGCATTGTCAACGGGATCCAAGTTCTTCTCACGTTACTGGAGATCCGGAGGCCTGTGTGAGTGACCACCCCAAACCTTACGTTACACTCTTGCATGTTCCGTCTGACCTTTTCTGTGCGTGTCTTGACAGGGTGGACGGTATCATGGACGCTCAGGGCTTTGAAAGGAGTTACCTGGTGAACAGCACGATATTGCTGGCTATAGAACCTCACCTGAAACATTTCCATCAGCTGCTTTTAGAACCGCCCAAGGTTTGTTAGTAGAAGTCATTCAGCCGTGAGGGTTACATGTTGGATATTGAGTAGAGGTGGGCAATATAACGTCTACAAGATAATATCAAAATTGTTGTTTGGAAGAGATACAAATTAGAATATCGAGTAAATCTTTAAAGTCAAGAAATGAACAAAAAGCTACAAAAATAAAAAGTAAATTTACTTGATATAGTATAGGTATTATTTTGTTCTTGCTTTCTACACTTTTGCAGTTTATTCCAGACAATTATCTTTTTGATGACACTTTTAAAAAGCAAAAGTATTGCTTGATCATCGTTCATTTTTGCTATTTAGAATCTATTTCAGTTTGAGCAGGTGCCAATCCAAGTCTATGGGAGAGAAACAGTTTTTGAAAGAAATTTTCAAAAATAAAATGCCCAAATGTTTCCCTGATCATTATTTCATAGTGATTGGATTCACAAACCTGCCATATTGAAAACTGAGTCAGTCCTTTCTACTGGCCAACATCAGGCACGTTTTTGAATATTGTCTCCACTTTTGGACATCTTCATGACAAAATAATTAGACCATATTTCATATGTGCTGACCAGTCCACTATGAGTCCACTATATATTTTTTTAGTATACAGTGCAGGACTATAGTAAATGAGTGGTTAATGGTTAGGGTGGACATTCAGACACAGCTACCATAGATACCGCCATGGAATTTCCAGCTGCCCTCCTCCTCAATTTTAAACTATAGGCTCTGTTGTTGTGATGTCCCACCCTTACCCCTAATAATGAGCCTCTCCCCTTGACTCCGCTTGTGTAGAAAAGCCCCATCCTGACCACTCTGGGCGTGTTGGAGGACCCACTGGGGAACACCAGGCTGCATGTGGCCAGGCTGGTGGCCTCTCTGCTCTACACCAGCTCCTCCAGCCATGCCGTGGTAGCCCAGGAGCTGTGTCGCCTCAACACCATGGACCTACTTCTGGTGAGGAATATATTCGGCCTGATGCTAATTAAAGGTCATTAGTCGCTGACAAAGCCACTTGGATGTGAGGCGTGACAGCCACTCTAACTAAGTACAGATTACTTTTCTCAACGCACAATAGGATCATCTGACTTTCATGTACAGTGCTTAACAAAAGTATTAGACCACCTGTCATGGAAACAAGAAAACATAAATAATATATCAAAAACTTGTTTCAAATGAACAAATTCATTGTTATTCATTAAGAAAATAACCAATTGGAATAACAAAATAGTCCTTGTTGAGAAATATTAACCTAAAATGTCAATATTTTGTATGACCACTTTTTAACAGCTTGCATTCTTGATGACATTGTTTTGATGTAGTTTTGCAAAGTTCCAAATAGTGTGTAGCTGTTCCCAGAGACTTACTTTGGATCAGTTTTTTGATTTCACTAAATCCCAGATCTGTTCAATGGAGTTCAAGTCTGGACTTTGGCTTCAGTCCATCAGATCCAGCTCCAGATTCCTTTTTCCTTAACCATTATAGAAACATAAAAAGATATTTTGGCAAAGAGAAATACTGTTGCAGCAGCAAACAACTTATTCTGGGTGGTGGTCTAATACATTTGTAAAGCACTGTACTTTATACAATACTTATTTATTTGACTGGGACATTGCACAACAATGTGTTGCACAGACCAGAGATAGCTGCAAGCTATTTTTCATCTGTAGTCCCTGGGAAGAGGCACAGTGACAGCAGGTTTACATAAAGCACTGAGGGTTCTGCTGAAGTCCATGTACAAAATATACAAAACACAAAAAAAGCACCAACACAAACACCAGAGGAAGAAGTAGCCATTAACAGTCCAAATACAGTATTTACATTCATTCATTACATATTACGTCGGGCAAAATCTGGCCCTCTATCCAAGAACCTTTAGCCCCCAAGATAATTTTGAGAAACATTCTTACATATACTTGTCTCAGATCAGAAAATGACTTAAAAGTGCTTGAAATTAAAGAATGTTCATGAAAAGAGAATATCGCCAATGGAACAAGTATATTTTGTTCCAAGAATGTTTGTGCCATGGACTTTCTGGTCTCAATGTGTTGCTTTTCCTATTTTAAGAGTGAGCTGGTTTCTCTTACTTTAGGTGAAATAATGCCTGTTCCATTGCCAATCGTATTTCAAGAAGTCCAAGCTGAGTTGTATTGGCACTATATTAAATAAACAAAATGTTTTCAAAAGTGATACTTTTACTTCTATGTTTGAAACCTTGCTACAGGCTGTTGGGGGAATTAAAAGAGATATTTACAACAAATGTAATCAGGAATCATACTGGCCGATATATCGGCTTCATATTGGTATCGTTCTTGGCCCCCATAAATCCATATTGCTTTGGGCCCTAATAAAGATGGAACATCAAACATTTTTTTTTATTAAACTAGAGGCTTGTAGCTTTATTTTGGTATAGAATATACATTCTTGCACAAAATGGTTTATCAGACTACAAAAGTTGTTTAAGAGTTCATAGTGACACCTTTGACACTTCTCAGGACTTGTTCTTCAAATACACATGGAACAACTTCCTTCATCTCCAAGTGGAGCTGTGCGTGGCGGCCATCCTACGGCCCTGTGCTCATGAGATGAGACTCCAGCCGGTCCCCAGCTCCCAGGACAAGAGCGCGCAGAGTGCTCAGAGCAGTGAGGAGGCGCCACAAGAGAAGACGGCGTCCGACCAGTCGCAAAACGCAGCACACAATCTACTCATGAGCCATGTACGTGCCCCAGCTCACTACAAACCAGCTGTTTTCTTCATCTACATTGTAACAATAACATTTTGTTTCTTAAAGTTGTTCCAGCACTGCCACCTGGTCCAGCGGATTTTAGTGGCATGGGAGGAGAATGACAAACTGCAGTAAGTAAGGCTCTGTAGGCTGATAAAACTGCACATAGTATGGCAACCATACTGACCATTCTGAGAGTGGGTATCACAGACTAATGTAGCCATAAAAGGTAAATAAGAAGAAGAAGATGATTCTGGCTCCATGGCCATTTTTTTTAAAATTATTTTCGCCTGGTATTTATTTTTGTTTTATTGCTTCTAAAACATCCTCATGATGCAGTCAACAAGTGCTTGGACTGATGGACTCAGATCAAATTGAATCTGTATCTTCTGAATGCTGTAGTCGGGTCAATGAAATACTCATGATAGAAGCAGAAAAACAACAAAAAAATAGGCGAAAATTGAACTTCTCACCTCACTCTTTCCCTATATGTGAAACATCAATAATGAAGACCTGGTCCAGGAGATGGGAAATAAAGGCTGTAGTTACTGTAGAAATGTTTTTGTTTTTGACAAAAATCACAAAATAAATGTAGGTGCTCATTGCACTTTTTTGAGTATTCCACTAATATATGCTTCTATTAACATAAAAGGCTATAGACCTATAGTGACTCCTTTTGCTATGCTTGAACTGAGCATAGCAGGATTTTAAAATTCATGATTCATGATGGGTACACACTGGGTATATTTAAAAACATTATAACAAAGTGCACAGGCCACAACATAAGGACACACATGAGGAGTCCCACAACTAATCATTGCTTGAAAGAAAGTTTTACTGGGCCATGCCTCCTCAAACTCAGGGAGGCTCAAAATCTTGGCTAAAACTCCTATGGTGTGTAACCAACTTTACCCAAATTCAATCACTAGCATTAACACATGCAAAAATATTTAGCTTTGACTAAAAAGTTGCTCAAAATGCCCCAAAATGTTCCCAAGGGGACCAGAGAGTTTATCTAATTCAACATTAAAGTTGTGTAAATCAAACTGGGTGGCAGGTATCTCTAACCAAAAAGAAGACACTTGTTTATCTGGAATTGCTAAACAGGAATTGAAAACAGAAGTGAATGAACTGTCAAAGCTCCATGCACCATCTTGATTTGAATGTGGGACCTCAGTTCGTCCAGCACATCGCACAAGCACATTCCAGCCACTTTCCACTTTTATATCCTAAAATGTCAATAAGCTGATTTCTCCTAGGTCAGAAGGTGGCATGAGAAGAGGCTACATGGGTCATCTAACCAGGATCGCCAACACTGTGGTCCACAACCTGGAGAAAGGCCCAGTGCATACCCAAATCAGCAGTCTAATATCAGGTCTGCTCCTGCTCCTTTGGATGGGTCAAACAGGTTTAGCTCTTCACTGCTAATAATGATGTGTATTTGTGGATGTAGAGCTGCCTGAGGACACTAGTGGGCGCTGGCAAACCTTTGTGGACCACACTCTGAATGAGACCAACAGGAGGAATACTATAGACCTGGTAATGACACATCCACATGGGGCCGGTGGTTAGTGATGAGTGAAAAGAGCTGAATCTTTTTTTCAGTCGATTTTACACCGATTTACTCTGAATGACCTCAAGCATCAGCTAAAAAACAGCAGAGAGGGCGATAAGTGAAAGCTTTTGCAGGGTTTTCGCGGGGCATTAATCAGAGTGTAATAAAATGGGCATTCATGAAAATGTAACCCTCATTCAATTTGGATTTTATTGTTGCCAAGTTTTGTGACGTATGGAGCTTAATGAGAAAGTGTAGTGATATTACAAGCACATTGAGAGTTTTCTAGGATTAGAAATGTTACTGTATTTCTTTACCTTGACATGTTTCAGCACTAACTCGCAGTTAGTGCTTCTTCAGGAGTATCACCAGTGAACTTATCAGCTGTTCTTCCTTTCGAGGTGTAGCCAGTCTGATGGTCCTGTCAGATCCATCAGACTGGCCACGCCCCCTGCCGCCCTGAGACCACCAGGCAGATCTTTGGAGAAGGGTGTTCCAGGTGTGGGACAGGAGAAACACTCCTTCATCGCGATTGATGGTGTCCAGTGATACTTCTGAAGAAGGCTCACAGTTAGCGGCTGGAACATGTCAAGGCAAAGAAATAACACTTCTAATCCTAGTGTCTGAATAAAAGAGACTCACAAGACTTGTTTAAGTCAGTAGACATCCCTAAGCACCTTGTGTGCTACACAGAACGTTACCGACACTACACGTCTTGAGGACAAAGGACATTCGTCTATGGTCGGCCTGTTTTAATAATGCACCAACACTGCCACCATAGTGAAATGATAGAATTAACATAACATGCAGTAAGGGTCTTATGTCAGGGTACTACATTAAACTCCAGATTTTTAAAGGTTCATTATTGCAAAAATACTCTCAGTTGTAATACACATGGCCTATTTTGGTTTCCTACTGCTCACATATTACGCTTAACTACCAAGGATATAACCTTTCAAACAACAATTTTACACAATTTTACAAACAAAAAAACATAAAACAGCTTTTATGCAGAGAAACATGATAAATAAGAAATCGTACATAAGATGAAATGCTTCATTATCTATTCAGCCTAATATTAGGATTCTTGTGAAATGCCAATTTGTTACTTTCAAAATGAGCCTAATTTGACAATGTTGCACATATTAACACAGATATCTATCACATAATAATCATCTGTTTGGATATAAATTGTGCCAAATCTTTTATCTGCAGGAGCGTTACATCATGAACCCAGTTACAACTCTTGATTGTAACTGACCCCATTGAAAATAATAATAATGCATTAGTTTGATATAATGCTTTTCTGGACATGGCATTATTCATTCACTCCATACTTGGTGGTGGTAAGCTACTATTGCAGCCAAAGCTGCTCATGGGTAGACTGACGGACCCGCTGACCACCACAAACACTCACACACTAGACTCACTCATAGCAAAGGCCTTTGCTATGAGTGAGTCTAGTGTGGTACCATTCATACATATTTGATGAAATGAAGGCATTAAAAGCAATTGGATTAGAACTGGCACTACATTTCTTACACAATGACATTGCTCGACTATTTTTACAAAAATTCTGTTCCAAAACACATTGAACTGCATTTGAAAATCAAAATGTCCCCTCAGTCCAACACTGATGGAATGTTAGCAGATCTTAGGACATGAAATATGCACAGATCTCTAGCGGTTGTGGCATTATAAATGTAGCATTAAAAAGCTATGCATTTGACTTTGTGTTCCCTTTATAAACCCTGCTTTTGGCACTAAATGATTTGTCAAACAGTTGAGGCCTCTTTTCTTAATTTCTGGCATAAAATGTATTCACATTTTTCAAAGAGTGAAAATCTTAATTTTCAATAATTAGAATAAAAACTTGCCTTAGATAATGAGTTTTTTAACTGGTGCCATAATATTATCGATATAAAAAGAGCCATGAATCCCATAACTAGTGCTGGTGGATGTGTCCCTGGATTAAACAAATAAAAAGTGAAAGGCTTGTTCTCAGGTTGGCAGCGGGAATCCTCGGCCGTCTTCAGAGGACGACATGGAGAGCCCGTTCCCCAAGGAGCTAACATTACAGCAGGTATCCATCATCTTTACATTGATTACCTCCTTCTATCCAGACTACAGGCTTTAACCCGATCCATTAACCCTTTTCTTCGCAGTCCTTCTCAGATTACCAGATCCAGCAGATGACCGCGGACTTTGTGGACCAGTTTGGCTTCAACGACGAGGAGTTTACAGATCATGACGACAACATTGGGT
This sequence comes from Lesueurigobius sanzi, assembly GCA_900303255.1. Lineage (NCBI taxonomy): Eukaryota > Metazoa > Chordata > Actinopteri > Gobiiformes > Gobiidae > Lesueurigobius > Lesueurigobius sanzi. Next base: position 15,101 of record OMNZ01041337.1, on the reverse strand, counting down.
ATGATTTTAAGGGGAGGCACTGCAGCAAAACTACATGTTTAAATTTTCAGGCTTTGGTCCAGTTTGCTCTTAGGCAAGGCAAGGCAAATTTATTTGTAGAGTGCATTCTTAAAATATAAACATTCACCTGGCAACAAATGAATGACCTAATCTTTACAATAAGGAGTGTAATTATTCACTGATTCAGTGTTTCTCCATAGAGCTACTGCATATGGGAAATTGTAACTTCAATGACCATTTTCTCAAAGTGCATTTTTATCACATTGTGGTGACAACATCTGAACTGCAGCAGGTCCTACAGACTCCAAAGCTTTGTAGTCATGGACTCAACAATCTCTTGAAGGGCTCTTCAGAAGAAGAAGAAGAATGTTTAATTCATAGCCTGATTTATTTGAGTTTTGAACCATAAATAACAAGCCAAATTTTTACAGATTTATTCACTAATAACAAGATATCCAAAATCCTCTCTGAACAAATCCTTGTCAACAAAATAAAACCATTAATTTAAATCTGGCTCTAACCATTAGATTGAATTGCCAAAAATATAGATTATTTGGACCATTTTCATGCATAAGATCATGATGCCATATTTTTATATGAAAACATAAAATGACAGGAAACTTGCAATACATGTTTCTCATATGTCAGTAATATACAGGAACAGTTTCCCCTGTTCACCTGCAGTGTCTCGCCTTAAATACAGTATTATTATGCTCATTTACAACAGTAATAACTGATAATGAAGGAATTATTTGGCTGCAGGGCTACTTTTGACCGCATAGCAGAAATCAATATAAACATTGACTCAAGCCATGACAATGTAAGTCTTATTAACATTTTGCCGCAATATAAGAAGTACCAAGTCATTTTGTTTTGTAGTTTTAATGGATATTCTTCTAAATCAAACATTTCCTGTGTAGAAAAACTCCTCTGTGTTTGAGGCTTGTTCCAAAGACAGGATACAGCCCTTCGATGACGATGAAGAAGATATATGGGAAGATAAGGAAATCAACTATGCAACACAAACGAAATCCCGAAACAGGTGACTCATCTTCCTCTCATGTTTCGGACTTCCAAAGTGTTGATTAAGCAGTGGTGATGTTTTTGCTGTAAAGGTTCGGTGGGTGTCCCTCCTCACAGAGCGCAGCAGGGGGTCAGGCTGCAGACCGGACAGCGGACCACAGTCCAGAGAAAGACTCGGACTCAGAGGACGAGTCTAAAGATCACCTGGACCCTTTCCTCAGCCAGTGCCCCACAGAGACACCCAGCAGTAAGTCCTGTCTGCCTCATAGAGTGTATATTAATGATGGATATACAGTAATTGGCTAGCTCTGGTTGAAGCTGTGCTAGCATACAGTGCCCATCGACTTACATGTAAACTTTTTGGCCCGTCTTGAACTCATTGGAAATAGTGTTGTTAATATGGCCCTCAAGTGCTTGTCTTACCACACACTACACCGTCCTCATCTTTTAATATTTTCAACATTAAAAGAGAAGATAACTCGCACATACCTTAATATGGGTTTGTTTCCAAAAGAACAACATGGCGGCGGTTCAAATGCTAGCATGAATTGGCTTCATTAGCCCACGCTGAACGCAATGGGGAAAGTCACGGGGGGTACGTCCATCTCTATTTTCGGTCTATGGTCTGCCTAGGACAGGGGTCATAAATTCAAATCCACCAAGGTCCAATTTGAATAAAAATTGCCAAACAAAGGTCCTATAGTAGCCAGTCTAGTACGGACTATGAGGTGTTGCTTCATTATCGCGCTAGGCGGCTAGTGTTTTACCTGTAGCTTTGCTTTCATCAGAGTCTAGTCAACGTGCATCAAGAGATACTGTATTATTTTATTCCAAAAATTCCAATAATTCATAGGGTTCCAAAAAATTGTTAAAAACACCAAAGCACCATGTACCAAACTGGTCAAAAATCTGTGCGCCCATCAAATAACAATAGCTGTGCTTTGAAAAAGAGTGTGATTCCATTCTGCTATCTATTTTGATTCTAATAAAATGCGTTTAGCTGAAAAAGCACCTATTGCTTTTAGACCTGCTGCCAATGCAGACTGTTTGTGACAGATTTTGTTCCATGTGGATTGGCCCAGGAATTACAGAGAAATGAGCAACTGAGACAAGAAATCTGCATTTTGACAGTTACCATAGTCAGTGTTGGGGAGACTGTATTCAGTTACGGAATACTTAATACTTGTCTTAAAATGTATTTTGTATGTATTCAGTTACTTTGCCCAATCAGTGTACTGTATTCTGAATACTTAAATACTTTCACCTTGATTTGCTTTATATTTTTGTATACATATGGTGAAAGATTAAAAATATGTAGCAACACTTTTACACCAACTGTTGTCTGTCTCTTCTTTCTCTTCTTTCTTTCTTTCTTCCTCTTTCCCTCCCTCTCTTCTCTCTTCTTTCTCTCTCTCTGTCTCTCTTCTTTCTTTCTCTCTCTCCTTTTTCCCTCTCTCCTCCCTCTCTCCCCCTTTCCTTCCTCTCTCTCTCTCCTTCATCTCCCTCTGCCTCCCCCTCTCTCTCCTCTCTCTTCTTTCACCCTCTCTCCTTCCCCTCTATCTCTCTCTCTCTCCCTGTCTCCTTCCCCTCTCTTCTTTCTTTCTCTCTTCTTCTTTTTCTCTCTCCTTCCTCTCTCCCCCTTTCCTTTCTCTCTCTCCTTCCCCTCTCTCTGTCTCTCTCCTTCCTCTCTCTCTTCTTCCTCTCTCTCTCTCCTTCCTCTCTCTCTCTCTCCTTCCTTTCTCTCTCACTCCTTCCTCTCTCTCTCCCTCTGTATTTCTTTGGTATTTGAAAAGTATTCTGAATATGTATTTTAAATACATATATTTAGTTACTCCCCAACACTGACCATAGTTACCAGCACAGAATTTCCAGCTGCCCTCCATCTCCATTTTAAACCATAGGCTCATTAGACGGTGCGCTCCCCTAATGCTATGGTTTGTGCCCCTCAGACAGTGGGTGGACAGCAGACTTTGGAGGGGTGAACTCCACAGCCCCAGCAGCAGGAGGAGGCTTTGGGGCCTGGGACACTGTGGTCTCAGAGCCAACAGCCACAGACACACAGGACAAGGGATGGGCCACCTTCACTGACTTCCAGCCTTTCTGTTGGTGAGTGGACACATCGTCTTGGCCTGGGACTAACCTTTACAGTTTATAATAGTGACAGGCACCTCTAAAATCTGCCCCTTTTTCTGTGTGTGCGACAATAAAAAAAAATACATGTATAAATTATTTCAAAAGTAATCCAAATAATAGGGGAATAAGAAATAGGGCTGGACTAAAATACACAAGTGTCTATGTGTAAATGGATGGATAGGCTTGAGTCCTACAAACTAAGCAGTTTAGACTACAAGATCAGCTGTCCGATTTGTATTCAAATCGTAATTGTCCACCCTGAGTAAAAAAAAGTCTCTGAAAAGGAGACTGATTGACTTGGAGGAGCTATAATTCCTGAACCCTTCAACTGATCTAGATGTGAAACCTCAGATTAAAGCCGAGACTGCACTTTAAACACATATCAACTATGTAAGTGTGGCTTGGAGAACTCTTGATAAACAGATGAAAGAACACAGTTCTGGTCACTGTCCTATTATTTAGGCTGCATATGCCTGTAGTTGTAGCATGTATTCTTCATTCATAACAGAAAGATATGACTAAAGAACTGTCCTGTCTCCAGCTCTGAAACAGGGCCCAGGTGCAGCTCTCCAGTCGACTCCATCAACAGCAACTCAGATGGCACCGTTTCACACCAGAACCGTACGTTGACTTCTTTATACACTGCAAAAAGTGACATCTGGATAAGTTAAAAATACTCATTCAGAATATTTGACCTTATTTTGAGTCATTTTGACTGGCTAAGTAAAAGAATCTGCCAATGGAACAAGTATGTTTGCACGTAACTCTTTGCCTGCCTTTTCTCAGCTCGAGCCCTTTCCCTGCCAGAGGTTTTGCCATTTTTTAACAATGTACTTTTAATGTTTTTATGAAAATTTGTGCTACAGTGATCTGTAAATATTTAATACCAAAATGAAGATTCAAGTCTCTTCTTTCCTTTAAAAAAAGTTTGAAGCTCTATCTTTATACTTTTTTTTTATTCACAGTTGAACGAGGGCAGTTTTAGTGAGAAACAGCCGTTTGGAGACAAAAAGCTGAAATAATTGCGCTTTTATGAAAAGATAATGTCCTGATGGCCATCTACTTACTTTGAATTATTCTGGTCAAATCTATTTACTATTTTGTTTTGGCAACAATAATACAACATTTTGCAAACCAAACAACACAGTTTATTTAGATTTTAAAGCCGCGAGGGAGATATCTTAAAAACAACAACAAAATAATAAATGTGAGAATAGAATAAAGACATGTACATGTATAAAATACAGAGATAAGATAATAAATACTAGATGATATGATAGAACTTTGAAATTCTCAATATACAATATATACAAGCAGATAAAACATGAAGTCCTTTAAATGAACAATGCACAGTAAGTTATGGCATGGAGGTCAGAGTTTTATAGCTCATTCTTCTCAGGGTAGAGCCATCTGTTCATCTAGAGGGTTAGTGAATTATTTTACAGTACTATATGCACGCAGGAAGGTTGTTATTGCACAGACAGACGTGTGGACAACAGTGGAACTGCAGGTGTTTTAAACCTTTTCAAATGCAGATAAAACGCCACAGAAAGGTCCAAAACAGCCTAAACTTCTACATTTTCGAGTGAGAACAGGGTATAATATTATTATTTGAGCACAAGTCTGAAAAGTCTGAAACAAAGCTGCCTATTCATTGTATCTGTCCTTCCTCTTCCGCCTGATCCCGCATCATTTTCGTTAAATCACAATCACCTCTAGAGGAGGTCCTAGCTCCACTGTGAGTCTTTGTTTTAAAGAAGTGGGACTTCTTGGTGTTTTTTTCTCAATTTAAGTGTAAGAATACTTGTTCTATTTGCAGATAATACTTACTGGCTCAAATCAAGGTCAAATATACTTATTTCAAGAAAATTGTGCTTCTTTTGAGATGATTCTTTTGGCAGTGTGAGAGAACTTGTGTGAAATATGAGTGGACAGTAAAGCTAGTCTTTTACGCTGTGACATGTGTCCTCTGTAGCCTGTGGCTGGAGTGTGTGCGTGGCCAGGAAGGCTCCTCTCGTGGCCTCGGACAGCTCTTCCTCCGCCAGCTCAGACACTGATGATGAGGAGGGTAAAGCTAAAGGGGACGCTAGAGGCCAGAGAGCGCTGTTCTCCAGGTCTGTGCCACACAAATGCTGCAATGCCATACTCAAGCCATATGAAAGGAAATACATTTACTGGAATCAACAAATATACCGTTTACATTCCCTGGCTGAATGTCTCAGAGAAAATCCGATAAATAATATAAAATAAATACGATAAATACGATATCGATATTGATCTCACGGTACGATATTTATTGCGATATTGTGGAGAGGCTCGCGGTATTGTAAAATAGCTCACGATATTGTGTTTATGATGATAAATAACAAAAAACTGACATTTAATCTGCTTTTGTCAGTCACCAGGCCATGTATAGTTCTATGTATGGTTCATGACAACATAAAACGTATCATAGTGCTTTAAAGTGCAAGTTCAAGTCAGGAGCTTTAGCCACTAACCTTTTAAATCCTTTGCCATGACTGCAGAAAAGGGATGTAAATCACACACTGTGTTCAGCGCTGTTCCGGGTGATGTCTTGAGTCCTTGCTCTGTTGTGCGGCACAGTTGTCCAAAATGGACGTGGCTTTCTGAGAATCTGAAAGCTTTTCGGAGTGATGGGTCGCCAAATGACTCGGCACGTTGCTGGTGTTTCTCCTGTTGTATCGCACTGTAGTCTCTGGGCTGTAGTTGAGATAGTCCCGGGGCTGAAACCAATTGCTTCCATACATCTGACGTGAAAGCTGCCGGAGCTGCACAATCTCAACTTTGGGGGTGTTTTCATTAGTTTCCAGGTGGGTCCTGTTCGCTGCTATCTTCCACTATCCGCCACGCCGAAGCTTGTTTACACTCTGCAACGTGCACTCCACGGCGCTTCTTGTGACGACACCACGCAAAGGATCATGGTCTATGTAATTTACAATGTGTTGTTCCGCAGGAGCCGGGTTATTCTTGTTTTTTGACGGATATCTGTCCTTTTTAGTACCGTAGCACGACCACGACGATATCGAGGCACTTTTACTACCGCGATATCTCGATAACGTCAGGGCCCAAGGCAGGGGAGGGGCCCTCCGAAATCTGTTTATAAATAGGCCTGTACTGTATATGTCAGGGGGGCCACCAAGATAGTTTGTACCCAGGACCCAAAATTTGGTGGGACACCGACAGGGACATTTGAGTAGTTTCTGTTTCATTATGATTGGAAAAATGTAAACTCAGTTCTTTGACAATAAATTACTTTACTCAGCCACTATCCATGAGGGAAAAAATGCTTCTGTGTTGTCATTCATTCATACTGGCCAAAAAAAAGTAAAATTTTGCCCAGGAATGTTATGAGCACAACTGTAGCTATGGCAGCTTTTTGCGTTTTGGCTGGATGTTTTGTTGGGTTCAAACCAAACTAAACGTGTAGATGTAAGCACTGCTGGTCCTCTGCTCTTTACTTTGCAGAACGGAATGTTGTTTTTGTCAACGATAACTATGATGAAATTATTATGTTGACGACCATTTTTTTCATGACGATGATGTGAAAGACAAGCTAAAAACTGCTCTGGGACTAAAACATGACGAGACGTATACGAGTTTTCGTTGACGACAAAAGAGGAAAATGTAAACAGGCTCGACGTTATTAACAGTTGTCTGCTTGCCCCGGGGCAAATAAACTTTCTGTTCAGACAAGTGCGCTCTCCCTGCCTGCTTCCCTGAGTCACTCCACAGCAGCCTAAGAGACCAAGAGCACGTGCACGAGCGCCTCATCAGGTGGACTCAGCTGGTTTAGTTATGTTTGATCTTACCTGAGTTCACTATTATTTCCTCGTGGTTAGAAAGTAGCTTTGTTTGTAGCAAAGAGCTAACGTAAAGCTAACAGCCACTGATGTATTGATAAAGCTGCAGCACGTGTGACCCCACCTCCTCAGCCTCATCACTACTGTCATATGTTACAATAAGTTATAATAAACTCTTAAAAACCACAAGCTAAAAGAATAAGTGATGAAATATAAAAAGCACAGTGCACTGGGGACAGAAGTAATCAGATCCTTTTTTCTCAGTTAGATTATGTTTGTGATAGAAGAAATTATTTAAAATATAACTTCTAAGAGAATATACTGTTAATGACTGTTAAAAGGCAAATTTGGAAAAATGTAACTGTGGCTGACAGTTACTAAAACCTTTTTGAGTTCTGGTTGACTAAAACTATCAGATGTAGAAATTACTAAAATGTGACAAAAACTAATTAGCATTTTCGTCCAAAAGACTCAAATGGCTGCCAAAAACAAAACACTGTTTGAAGCAGAAGGTGTTGGCTGTATTTTGCGATAGCGTTGATGTTTTTGCCCCACTTTTACAGAGACAGTAAGTTGCTCAAAGCTGAATGTTTCTGAATGATTTGTTGCAGTGAAGCAGATAAGGAGCCACAAGCCAAACCCACTGAAGGAGATAGGACTGTAGGCAGTTCCACAGAGCCGCCAGCAGATGTCACATGTGAGTATGTGTGAGTTGGTTAGTACTGCAGTACTATACACATCTGTATGGACTAAAAACTCCTGTGACTTTCCAGGAAGATGCAGCCGTCAGCTAAAGGGCCTACTGCTCTGTAAGGGCCATACAGATGACGTCATTCAACATCACACCAGTGCCAGAAATATCCTTTACAAACTTTAGCGTTATTCTTTAGGAGAGAGAACTGTTTCATCAGCCCAAAGCTTCAGTGTCACTTCAACAACACTGCAGAGAACTTCTGTTTGCAGGAAATATATCAACTTTTGGGAAGTTTTTTTTTGCATACAAGGTTTTAGTGTTTAAGGTGAGACACTGCAGCAAAAACATTTCACCTGGAAACAAATAAATGACCTCATCTTTACAATAAGGAGTGTAATTACTGCACTGACCCAAGGTTTCTCCAGAGAACTAAATGGGAACTTCAATGACAATTTTCTCACATTATGGCAATCAGTACTAATTTAACAATAATTTGAAGGTTTGTTCAGAGGGATTTTTCAGTATTTAATTCCTGGCTGATTTAGATATTCAAATTTCTCTCTGAATAAATATTTTTAACTAACATATTGACAAAATAAAACCATACATTTAAACTTGTCTCTTTCCATTACTGTATTACATTTCATTGCCAACAATATAGGCCTTATTTGGAAATGAAAGCATGATATGACAGAAAACTTGTAATACATTTTTTCCTCATATTTATGTCAGTAATGTACAGTAAAGTTTTCAAATTGATATCACTCAATTCAATTATTTTCCCTATTCATCTGCAGTGTCTCTCCTTAAGTGCTCAGACTATAACTACTATAGAAACACTGAAAACCAACAGCCAAATGTAAACAAAGCCAATTTGCCCATGTGCAAAAAGTTTCAAAATGGCAGGCTAAGAAAAGCGTTTGTGTTATTGAGTCATTCCACGGAAACTGGGAAATATAAATATATGACTGTAAACGACCAGACAACATTAAGGACTCATGAAACATTCAGACTCAGGCATTATGTATCTATTCATTTTGTTTGTTTGTATTTTTTTGTTTCAGTTTTTCAGTAACAATGGAATTGGTAACATGATTGGTTCACATTACAGACGTCTAATGAATATTGAATTATGCATGTGCAATAAATGTAAGCACAAACAGCCGTTTCCCATCATGTTCTTAAAAAAACCTGCAGAGGAGGGCTACAATGAACCAGGACTAAACCAGGTCTAAACCAGGTCCAAACCTGGACTGAACCAGGTCTAAACCAGGTCCAAACCTGGACTGAACCAGGTCTAAACCAGGACTAAACTCTGAGTAAACAGGAGATCAGTTTGCATGGCAGCATTTGTAAATTCTACTTTTGTAAAGGTGCTAACTAAGTGTTTTCTTTATATTAAAGTGGGCTAGTTTTTATTTTTTATTTTACACACATGTAGGAAGGACTCCAATAGACCTGTACAGTTCACTGTTGAATCACTTTCATAGTAGGCCTGCACATGCACACTGCACTTCAATGTGTTGTATTCCGTGGTTGTAACAGGTAAAAGAAAAGAAAAAATTTATAAGCTGTGTTATGTTTTGCGGCTCCACATCATTTAGCTTTGGTGGAAGAGGGGGAAAATAAAGGTTGCAGACCCCTGATCTAAACAAAACAAGCCTAGGGTGTGGACTGGAACAGACTTAATCAAGGAGCATGGAGCCACTGAGGGGATAAAGTTTGGGCTAAAATGGATCACACCAAGAGTAGAACTATATTTCTATCCGTACATTTGATTTTGCGCCAAAATAGCAAAGGAAACGCTTTGATGCTTTTAATTTGCCTTGTCTGTCCCTCCATGTCCCATCGCATCACGTCTTGTCCCACTATCACTACAATATGAAGTGGAAGGAAATGTTTTCGTGGAATGACTTTTTATGAGTGTAAATGTGATTGTAGCTAATGCCACCTTCCTGGTTCGTTCATCTATAGTAAATCCTTATGAAGACATTATTACATTGCCTGAATAATTGCAAGACAAAGCCAATACTCCTCTGACTGGGGCCAGTGTGTGATTCGGAGATATAGCGCCCTCTCAGGTCAAAGTAGAGGAAGCACTCACATGACAAAAACCATCACAAAGCTGTTCCATGTTGTGACCTTTGAACCTGTATTAGGTTGTGGCTATTCTTGGTAATATTTAAACGTATAAATGTAAACAGTATATAAACACTATCTATTTTTGGAAAAAACTTGGATGTCGGGTTTGGCGGCAGTGACTACAGTGTGTGTGTGTTGTACTGTTGAAACAGAGGCAATAATGACGAGGGTGCACTAAAGTCCAGGCATTTCGAGAGAAGGTTTACGTAACATTTATGCACTTTTACATGCAAGTAATGGAAGTATTTGTATTGAAGTGTTTATGGATTTTACGCTTTGGAAAAACATGCTTTGTCTTCAAACTTCAGCCACTAAATTTTCTGTGCTGTGTTTTACGTTCAAAATGCAGTGGAAAAACTCACAGCAAACTTTCTGGACGTCAAGACCTGGATATTATATATATCCTCGAATGAAATGCCTGGGTTTTAGAGAGTCCTAATAATAACATGTATTGAGTTTCTGGCCCAGCATCAGTTCATGTGTCTATGATTGAGCTGCTCTGAAGTATGTCTTCCTTTGTGTTGATGTCCAGGAGAATTCTGCTTTAGGGCAACTGTAAAGAAGTAGGGGGGACTAGGGACATGGGGAGAGTTGTAACAGCACCACGTTGACCGATCAGTCCAGATAAGTGTAATATGATACATTTAGAAATTGTGAGTTTTTGATCAACTTTCCTATCTAGAATTACCACTTCATGTGACTATGACAATTATTAATACTTGGCATCAGAATGAAGTGATATTTAGTGATAATTATCATGCACTAGTTAATCAGCCCACATAATAACTTCTGACCACCTGCCGTCCATTTGATCTATGTCATTTCGTTGTACAGTTGTATAATGACAAATAAAGCGCTTTACTTTATATACCTCATGTATTTGCTGAAAAAGGAAGTTGCCATAAAGCAGAATTATTGTTGATGTTTGTGCGCCAGCTTTACCTTTCTCTTTCTCAGGGCAGGAGTGGCCGTTATTTAGTTCAGTGGTTCCCAACTGGTGGCTTGGGACCCAAAAGTGGGTCGCAGAACGATTTTCAGTGGGTGTCCCTGGGAATATTTCTATTTTCAATATTTATTGTCTGAGGAAGTGCAAAAAACATATATCTTGATAAGTTAATGTTTCACAAATTAGTGAAGTGCCAGCTTTTCATTACTACTGGACAATCTGCTCAATTTTGTAATGTAAGACCAAGTCAAAACATTGTAGGGACTTCACATGCAATACATGCAGTGCCAGCAACCATCGAAGGCGTCAAAGAATAAGTCAAAATAACAAATACATGAATTGTACAAACTTGGAAAGGAGTGGGAAGAAGTCTAACTTATTAAATCCCACCCTGTAGTAAAAGATGTAAAATATGCTTTTAGTCCGCCAGAAAATACCCAAAAAGAGTGAAACAATGATTTCCATAACCAGCTTCCATCCCCCTCGGGCTGAAATGAAGGTGATATCTGACAAGACCCTGCGTGATCTGAGGCAGCCCTCTCTACAAATAATTGCTAACAGTTGAATAAAAGCAAGTACCGATACACAAATATCAAAATACGTACCAGCAACAGAATGAGCTACGCAGCAGCTTGTTTGTTTTGATAGGGGAGTATCTCCGTCATGGCCGACTTTGGATAGGTGATGTGTAAGCACCCTATTCATTCCAATGCATTACTATGGCCATGTCCTATGAGATCTTTGCCTCTACGTATGCCACTTCCTGTGCCCATGTCCAATAAGGAAGTGAACACATAAGCATGCAAAATCAGGGAAAACTAGGTCAAAATTTTAGGAAAATCTAAAGTGTAATGGTGTCTACTATGTTTTTGTGAAATTTTGACTAATGTGTCATATGCACTTGAAATGATCTCAGCTTTATAGGCTAATGTCATTCTTATTCAACAATCATTTTGTGGATAATACCATATTTTACATGATTACATTTTTGTTTGGATCAGGGCTTGACGCTGGGTCCTGATGCCAAACCAGTTGAGAACCTTCTGATGTAGTACATGCCTATTGAACTATGTAGATTGTTGTATTTGATTTAAAAGCACTTTTGTGGAGCAGCACTTTTGGTCTTGTATTTAACATGTGCCGGCCGCTGTCCCCCGCTCAAAGACGAGGGATCTTAGACTTGAACAAGCGAAAGTCATGTAGGTCGTCTACATCCATGCTTTTTATGCCAAAGTGTGACTTCTTACAGCCGCCATCTGTGACTGGCTTCATATGTGAGCCAGCCTGTGGCAGTTGTCCATTTATTTGCAGCTGTCTTTATGTAATCCCAGCTATGTGGGGGAACTGGGAGGAGTGGGCCATCCGTATTGTGCAGCTATTCTTTCTTTGAAGCACTTTGTAATGTTGGATCTGTACAAGGCATGGGACAAAAGTAACTCTCAGCATTATGTCGGTCAAAAACATTTTTTTATGTATTGGTTTTTCTATTATTTCAAGTCTACTTGCAGTGCCCTGAGAAAAAAGTATATGCCCCCTTCCTGAATTAGTATATTATTTTGTATTTACCACACTTAAATGTTTCTGATCATCAAGCCAATCGGTATATCACACAAAGATATCCCCCGAAAATACAAAATGCAGTTTCCAAACCATTATTCCATTTATTAAGGGAGTAAAGTAATCCAAACCTATCAGACCCTCAGTGAAGAAGTAAATGCCTCTGATCTTAATAACTGGTGCAACAATTTGCAGCAATAACTGAAATGAAACGTTTGCGATAACTGCTGAGGAGTTTATCACAACACTAGGAAGAATTTTGGCC
>OMNZ01041331.1:3742-16117 GCA_900303255.1 Lesueurigobius sanzi | reverse complement strand
CAGGTTTAGGCCAGGTTTAGACCAGGTTTAGACCAGGTTTAGACCTGGTTTAGACCAGGTTTAGACCAGGTTTAGACCTGGTTTAGACCAGGTTTAGACCAGGTATAGACCAGGTTTAGACCTGGTTTAGTCCTTGTTTAGTCCTGGTTTAGTCTTGGGTACAAAGTCATCTGATAAAGCCTTACACGTGAGAGAGTATGCAAGGAGAGAAGGAACTATAGATTGACGGGGCCCGCTGCGCACGCACAATTTTTCTCCTTATGCCCATGGGCCCTTCAACCTGCTGGGCCCCTGGGCTTAGCCCCTGTAAGCCCCTGCATTAATCCGGCATTAATGTATTAAAAATGTCATAGTAATTGACTGAGTGGGCATACATTTAGCTGTAAAGTAAGTGCAAAACAAAATAATTGTATTTTGCTCAAGTCCCTCTTTTTCTGATCTCTAATCAGAATCTTCTTCTTGAGAACCACTTCCTGAGAAAGACTTTGTTGGAGCCGATACACGTGGAAGAAACCAGCAACATGTTTTAAAATATTTGAATATGTATTCTCCCAGTACAATAAAGGCCCTTTAGAAAATGTAAATAGAGAATTGTACTATGGGGGGAGTGCCTTGGTTCTTTGTTTTTCTCTAATCAGAATCCTCATTGCCATTTTTTTCAACAGCCAGTGTGAGCTTGTGTAAAGGGAACGAAGAGGGGCTTTCAAGTCCAATCAGAAGGGGAGGGGGAACAAGCTAGATTGTTTACTTTAAAAATCTTTCTCATTATTTTGCAAACTTACTGACTTCTACTTTAATTTCAAGACCATGAAACCATAACGTTTAATCTGTGTAGGTCCTCAGTCGTACAGGAGTTATCCATCGTAGGCAAAGATTCTTCAGAGCTGGTTTCTACGAAGTGATACCTTCTTGCTGGTTCTTTCCCACTTGCGTGCCACGTCTAGGGCGTCTCTCCCGAAGTGGGTTCTCAGTCGTACAGGAGTTGTCCATTGTAGGCAAAGATTCATAGAAACCAGCTCAGGTTTAATCTTAGGTGTAGACAGAGTAAAAACTGAAGAAAAACGTTTATTTACTTGTTAAATATGATATTTAGTCACCGTTTTAGTTCTGAATAATGACTTTTTATTTTGCTTTTGAATTAATTAATTATATTAGTCGACAAATCCATCTCCGTTCCCCTTTTTCATCAACAGACTCGCCTCGTGGCTCTGGAGGCAGAGCTGTCCCGTATCCAGGAAGTGAGCGGCCACCAGAGGAAACGCATCGCTGAGATCCTCAACGGGCTGATGAGGGACTTGAGCGAGTTCAGCACCATCGTGGGAAACAGGGACATCAAGCTGGTGAGTGGAGAGATGTGGAATTTAATTAGCGCCAAAAGAAACAGACTGTGAAAAATATGCCACGAAACACTGTCAATAATGAGCAAGTGCAGTTTGTGTTTGTGTAACGGCTTCCAAACTACGGCTTTTGCCTTATGTTTGAGCAGGCGGGAGCAGGGCTGGGTACCATTTTTTTTTTCTCTCTCTCAATACAAATACTTAAACAGTGCCAGGATGATACATTAACCATGATATAGAACCTGAACAAAACAGTTTGACTATTTTCATGAGCATTTTATGACTCATTTGTGCTAATACCACCATGCAACTTTTGGCTTGTTTCCACCTACCCTACTACTCTGCTCTGCCTTATTCAGCTCTACTCTACTTGGCGTGGTTTTGTTTCCATTACTTTGTAGAGTCTGGTCCATGAATATGCCTTTGCTATGTGCTGTATAGGTTTATGTTCTTACGTAGGCCTTCCTATTCTTTACAAAGACTTGAAAGAAAGCAGGAGTGGCTGGACAGGCTAAGTACCTGCTTGACCGGGTTAGGACCAGGGCCAAGCAGGTACTATAAACAGGACCAGTTAGCAGTAAAGTGGGCTTATGGAAACACTTCATAGGCAGGGAGAGTAGAGTACAGCAGTGTAGAGTAGGGTAGATGGAAATAAGCCATTTCTTTGATCCAAACAGGACCCCATGTATTTCAAAATTAGCACAAAACTTGTATTTTTGTGTTTAGTTTGTCAGTGCTAGTATTACTTTGGTTCTATTTTTGATACCACAGAACGTTAGACCTCATTGACAAAACATATTCTGGTGTAAATCACATCTCAGTAGCAAAGGTTTTCTGGACTTGGTTGGGAAAACTCTTTGACAACAGTGAGAGTACGCAGATCAGCATTACAGACACTACTGTAATACTATTTATTTTTCAAGCATTCAGCAGAACCATACAGTATATAAGAGGTTGCATCGCCCATAATAAATTATTCAGAAGTGTCTTCACAAACATGTTGTTGTTGGCACATATGGAGATCAGCAGGATATGAGTTTACTGCAGTATAATGACATGCTTGACATTGTAATGGACCAACACTGTATTCATAATTTAATAGTTGGGCGTATAGCAGAGGCGGTGCAGCTGGTAAATACTTTACATTTCAACTTTTAATAAAAATATTTTGCAGAACATTTTAGTGTCTGGTTAGTGAAAAACAAAGTAGTTTGAAGGGTTTTGGATGAAAAGACCATCTGGATGTCTTAAGTAGAAAGTTTATTACCAACAAAAGAGGTCTGGAGATGTTTGGACAGTCAACATGTTCAGACTATTGATCATTCAGGATCTGGTGATAATTGCACTTGAAGAGAAGTAAATAACCTCAGACGTGCGTCATATGGATAAATAGAAAACAGAAGTCAAATCACATGGCACCTTTAGAGCAAGTTGTGGCTAAACCACAATTGGACGATCAAAAAGTTCTAGCTTGACCGTACAGTCTAACTGATAAATAGATATGTGAGTGGGTTGAATTGATTGTCTATCGGGACCCAAAAGTTTACTGCGTAAAAAACATCAGGTGCTCTTCAAGGGCAACAGCGGGGAAATACAAAATAACTAATCGCCTTTCCAATGTATGTACAGTATTGTGGGCAAAAATCTGAATCATTATTCACTGAATTATTCTGGCAGGATGTGTCTCGGATGTTTACCCACTGACAGTTGTGCTCATAAGTTTACATCCCCTTTTAATCTTTTGCCCATTTTTCATAGAACATGAGTGATAACACAAAAATATTTTTTTCCACTCATGGTAAGTAGTTGTGCGAAGCCATTTATTGCCAAAAGAAAGAAAAGGAAATAAAGGAAAGAGCATCTTTGTCCTCTGGGGCAATCCGTCAAGGAGCAGTGGGCGGTTGCGTTGCAGCTCCCGGGGCCCCATCTGGAGCCAGGGTAATAGACAGAATCACCTGGCAGGAGGATTAACCTCATGTGCATGTTTTGAGTTGATGGGGGAAACAGGAGCAGCTGGAGAAAACCCATCCAGACACGGGGAGAAACATGCAAACTCCACACAGAAAGGCCCAGGACCTTCTTGCTGTGAAGCGCAAGCGCTACCGAGTTTTCTGTTTTGAAATCATTATGAAACAGAAACTACTTAAATGTCCCTGATCTAATGTTTACATGACCTTCAACAACTGCCAGGAAAATTGTTCAGGAGCAAAGAAAAACTCACTTCAGCTGAAATACAGGACAAAATTGGCCTGTTTGTTCCAAGATGCACAATATGTAAACGTTTGATCAGGGACATTTGGCTAGTTTCTAGTCTAAAGACGTTTTTTGACAATAAATGGCTTCACACAAACCACTAACCATGAGAGAAATAAAGGTTTTTGTGTTTTCATTCATATTCTATGAAATGCATACGTTTACATTTTACATTTACATTTGCAACATTGTATACGTTACAATGGCTTGTAGTTATTTTGTAACATTTTTTCCATAATTCATCCCCTGAAAAGGTATGAAAACGCCACCGAAGGCTGTTAAAACAAAATGTTTGATCAAGATTTCAGTTTTATATATTCCTTCAATGTTTAAATCAACATTTTTTGTTGAAAAGTACAGGGTCCAATGTCACTCAAGCTGAGAATCACTGCCCCAAACTCTTGCACGAGTCAGCAGACGCCGTTAGCACTCAGAACACATCCTCCCTGTCAAATATAGACACACTTCTCCTTCCTCCACCTTTCTTCTTTATTCCAAAGCATCTGCTAAACTGCCCCATTACCTGAACGGCTATGAATATAAAACACAGCCCTTGCCTATAAGCTATCTTTAAATCACCCTCGCACCTGATCTTAAGCAAACTTTACTTTTCTGATGAATTCGCCCGCAGCCGGCGGAGATCACCGGCGCCATCGAAGAGGAGTTCACGGTGGCGCGCCTCTACATCAGCAAGATCAAGTCGGAGGTCAAGTCTATGGTGAAGCGCTGCCGTTACCTGGACAACCTTCAGATGGAGTGCCAGCGCAAGATGGAGGAGACGGGCAAAGAGCTGTCCTCGTGTCAACTCCTCGTCTCCCAGGTACAATGGCCACACAGATGCAGGTTATAATGGCATGGGTAGCGCTGGTCGCAATTATGTTCGTAATTATCCAGCGCATTGAAGTGCGTGAGTATAGGTTTTGGAGAGTGCAGTTCGGGAAATGATGACTATGATGAAATGGAATAATTAGCTGTTTACACATCTCTGATCATTAGGCAAGCATTGTTGTTTACTCGCCTAGGCTTTTGTGAAATGTTGTAGTCTAGTGTTCTGTGCAAATAATGTAGCATCTGGGAATAGGTTACAAAGAAAAGGCTATCTAAGCTCTTTTTGTTTGTGAATAGTTTTGTAATGTTCACAAAGGAATTATCCGAGACACGTCAGGTTCAGGCAAATGAAAATAATTTATTAAAACGCGTTTCGAAAAAAAAGTCTTTCTCAAGGCAGTGTGACACACAGCTGTGGAGCATTCATTTAAATAGGCATAGACCACGTGATGACGGTCACATGATGCATGCACAAAACAAAACATTTTTTGTATAATGAACAAATACAAAAACAAAAACACAACTAAGTAGTACACATTTGGGTGACTAGTAATGCAGCAATATATTGCATCTGATGTGGGCTTCATTTAAAAGAGGTACCTCTACACACAGTACAGTATCATCACACACATATGACACTTTAAATTTACATTTTACAAATTACAAAAACGGAGAAAAGTCGAGGCCGGTTCGGTGCGTGGCATCAAGTTTGTGGATCCAAAAGTTCTCTCTTTAGAGGAGGGTTTTGAGTCTGTCATCCCCTCTCCTGTCCTGAGGGATAGTTTCAATCATCATTGCTTTAAGTGTGTTTGTGTTGTCGTGTCATTTTTCTTTGTAGTGTTTGGCCATAGGGCAGTCAATGTTTTTATTGCATATTTGTGTTCGGCCAGACGGTCACGACGTCTGCGCTTGGTCCTCCCCACACTCGCTTTCAAGTCGATATACTACATGAGTAGAATTACAGTTAGTAAATCCACTGCCGCGGTAAGTTTTTAAAGTTGAAGGATCTGTGAAACAGTTAGTTTTGACAACATTGTCACAGTGTTTACATTGGCCACATTTGAAAGAACCATTTTGTTGTTGGAGCCAAGAGGTCGGTTTGGACACAGGTAGACTACTTTTCACCAGGTGGGTTCTCAAAGTGGGGCCCTTGCGAAATGTGAACCTGGGCAGGTCTTTTGATATAGAGGTCAGGTGAGGGTCGCTGCGGAGGATGTCCCACTTCTTTTTAATCACATTTTTTATTTTATAGGACATATGGGAGTATTGTGAGGAAAATATTACAAAATATTTGTGGCTGTTGTATAGGGCCCCTCTGCTCAATTTTCTTTAAAAGGTCTTTCCTGTTTGTTTCTTTGGCCTTTGTAGTTTTGTAATGTTTGTTAGAACAACAAAGAAAGAAAGAAGTATATGATAACTACTGTATATTCGGGACACACCCTCAACACATCATAACAAGCCACAACCCAAATAGACATATTGATTCAACATTTATAAAAACAATAGCAGTTTGGACTTATTTTAGTTCATACATGTATTTAATCCTCGCACCTGCATGGTGATTACTTTATGGGAAAGCGACCCTGAGCTGGGACATTGAGTTCCGTTGGTACAAGCATTGACCTAGCTACAAAGGCATGCTGGGTAATCGGGAAAGTCGGGGCGTCTCCCGGTGGGCTGCCGCACTTTCGGGAAGTGTTATTTAAAAATGCACCCTCACAGTTGTGTTGTTAGAGGCCTATCTGCTCAAACTGGGCAACAGCAGAAGCCACGGCTGCTGTTTGGGACATGAAAAGTCCAAACACTGGCAACAGCAGAGAGATGTCCGCATGTGCAAAGAAGTACACGGACAGAAAAACAGACAAAAATAGACAGACCCATGTGTAAAAAAGTGTATAATAAGCAATATTTTATTTGTATTTCTCGCTCTGCTGACTGTGGAGATGCAGCAGCCCAGATATGTGTGTGGCAGCCCATGTTAAAAATGAAAGTACCATTGAGGGGGACTGAGCCGACCAGAGGTAAACTCACCAGACCAGTGATCCTCAAGAGACCAATGGTTCTCACCAGACCAGCGGTTCTTGAATGTGTTAAAATGACAGTTAATGGAATGATATGATGTAATTTCAGCTCTACATGTTCATTTATGCATTTTCAATAATAATATATGGGGGAAATACAGTATTCAAGTCAATTCTTTTTGTCCAAGGCTGATGGTGGGTCTTCCACTGCAAAAAGTGATATCTTGATAAGTTAAATTTGCCTAAATTCAGATTATTGGACCTTTAATCGGAGTAAATTTGACTTGCAAAGTAAAATGATCTGCCAATGGAACAAGCATTTTTGCACTTAAAAGAAGAAAAAGCATATCATTTCAAGTACATTTTGATTTATTATCCATTTTTTAGTGCAAGAAGTTGTTTTTTCTTATTTCAAGTGCAAACATACTTGTTCCATTGGCAGTCAATTTTACTTGGCTAATTGGCAAAATGACTCAAAATAAAGCCAACTATTCAGAATTCAAGCAAATGTACCTTATCAAGATGTCACTTTTTGCAGTGTCCATATCAGTTGAGAACCACTGCACTAGACGTTAAGCTAAAGCTCCGACTGTCTGAGGGCCGGTCTAAATGATTAAACTCCCAGGCTGAAAATACTGAAGGACCCCAGCCTAGCTAACTATCAAAACAATTCATCAACAGTAATTTTTGGCAAAGGCCTGTGGCTTGTGAAAATGGTTCCATGACCCTCGTTTGGGTCTTGCTATTTAGAGACCGCAGCACTGAGGAAAAAAACATCAGTCAGAGCTGGAGGTGCAGCTGTAGATGCAAAGGTTATCTTTAATAGAGCGGAGAGCTGGGATTATGAGATGGAGAATACTAGGGAGCATCACAGTCCCTCCCACCAGCTCCTCAGTACCGCTCTGCTGCCGAAAGAATCCCATTCATTTTTGTCATAGGGATATCGAAAAAGTCAGTAACTTCGAAAATACGTTTTCTTGGGTTCTAACTAGCTATGTGGTGATAAAGCGATCTTATAGTCACATGTAGGTGACAAAAGTATGTTGAAATATCGCAGCTAAACCATGTTTTTTCGAAAACAAGATTGAGTTCATGCATACATGTGATCGCTTTATCACCACATAGCTATTTAGAACCCAAGAAAACGTATTTTCGAAGTCATGGACTTTTTTCGATATCCCTATGACAAAAATGAATGGGATTCTTACTTCCTTGTACTGACGAGCTGGTGGGCGGTACTGTGATGCTCCATAGTGGGTACGCATTCTGTTGGACATCCTTCAGCTTTGATTATGACACTTATTCACTGTGGTATTGTTATTGCTGCATTCATTTGCACCATTTACATTGATAATGGGAGTTGGACGTTCTCCCGCACAGGCAAATGATTTTCACTGGGTTTGAGATCTGCACTCTACGGGGACCAATCCATGTGTGAAAACTATGTCTCATAACGTAGGCCAAGCTTCTTCAGTCTTCATCTGTACTCTGTAGTTGAAGTGTAGGACGTTTCGATCTTAGTCCAAAGATCTTCCTCCACGAATAAAGACTTAAACACATTCACGGGTCCCTCCTCTCTTGGTGCTAAAGGTCGGAAAAATATATGCCTCATAATGCTCCCTGAACCAATATTTCTCAATTCTTGCATGGTCTTCATGCAATACGCCCATGCCATCATGTATTAACCTAATCATAGTGAGGCTGAATCGTCGACTGGACTGGGTTGGTTAACGTACTTCAGTCGACAGTTCAGGCCTTACTATGATGAAGATTTCCTGGACGAATGAGAGCCTTCACAAACATATTAATCTAATCATTCAGTATTTTCAGATTGTCTCATTCTTTAGACACATAATGTTGCTGAACTTAGACCTGACCAACTATAGCCACACCGAATCCATGATGCAGCTTTTTTGGCCAAACATCGTAGTTTATCCATGTCAAATGAATTAAGATATGGTAAGATAATGCTTTATTGATCTCACAATGGAGAAATTCACTTGTTACAACAGCTCTTAAGACAGGATCACACAGGGGTGGTGCAAAAAAGTCAGGAAATGAAAAATAATAAATAATAATAATAATTCCATAGTTTTGGCTGCTCTAGTTTACTCCATCTGTTTAAGAGAGTTAGCAGCAGGCCCACGGCTCGTCTGAATCCTCTGAGCATTCTCACCGCTGTGTTGTGACTTCCAGCATGAGGCGAAGATCCGCTCTTTGACGGAGTGCATGCAGAGCGCGGAGCAGAAGAAGAGACAGCTGGAGGATAGCTATGACTCTCTGAAAGAGGAACTGGCCAAACTCCAAGCTCAAGGTACCGTCATGAATACCATTTTAGTAAATCAATGCAATCGCCCTCTGGTCATGTCAAACCCCACCGGCAAGGTTAATGTGCCATATTTCACATATTCCACAGGCACACAAGATTTCACAAACATACAGTAGGTGCACAGTGTTTACAGGCTGAGTATGAACCATGAACCATGCAACATTTAATACAGTTTAATACAATTGTGGATTAAAACTGACATGTATAATCTTTAAACAGTTCTCTCTGATCATTGTAGTGTTGTTTTATGTTTAGGATCATTTAGGATGCAAATAATTCCCCATCATTTTGTCATATGAGACTACTGGGGAGAAAATTAGATTATACCAGTGGTGAATGAAACATACAGGATTGTGTTCGGTCACGGTAATAATCAAACTGGGACATTACGAAAATCATTGGTCACGTTTTGTAATATGTACAACATTTTAATGCATACAAATATTTAAGTTTCATCATTTTAATGTTTAAGCTGTGATGAATTGTGATATTGTGAGAAAAGAAATGCTTTTAAAAATCTACACTACAGGGATCATTTTACCAAGCATTTGCTCATGTGCAAAACAAGTAATATGGGCAAAAGTGGAGCAGCAGTCCATTCATTTGTACATTTTTTACTCATGTAGCATTCTCTCATTGACAGATCAGATTTGAAGCCTTGAAACCATAATATGCATCATTTCAAATTTTACATTAGGTGCAACACAGCCACAAAACAGCATATTTTATTTAGCTATTTTGCACCTGTCTTGATAAATGACCCCTATGAGCTACTTAAAATTAGCACATGTGGTTTTATTGTGTTTATTGTAACTTATCATTAGACACTGTTTGTATGTTATATATACAGTTGTGCTCAAAAGTTGTGTAAACTTATGCATTTCATAGAATATGAATAACACAAAAACCTGTATTTCACTTAGTGGTTGCGTGAAGCCATTTATTGCCAAAAAAATACCTGTTTGTTTACGCTTTTCAACTAGAAACTAGCCAAATATCCCTGATCAAAAGTTTACATATTGAGCACCTTGAAACAAACATAAATTATGTCAGAGAGTCGTGAATTTCAGCTGAAGCGAGTTTTTATTTCCTCCTGAACAGTTTTCCTGGCAGTTGTTGAAGGTCGTGTAAATGTTAGATCAGGGACATTTGAGTATTTTCTGTTTCATTATGATTTCAAAAGAGTAAACTCAGTCCTTTGACAATAAATGGCTTCACATAACCACTAACCATGAGTGGAAAAAGAGACTTTTGTGTCATCATTCATATTCTATGAAAAATGGACAAAAGATTAAAAGGGTATGTAAATGTTTGAGCACAACTATATCTAATGTTTTGCTGTGGCCTTTTAGCATTTATGAGAGTCAAAGTCTCAAATGCACCTGCTTTTGCATCTCTGCACTTCATCCATTTTGCACATGTACAAATGTTTGTTGAGTGAATAAGTTTGATCGTAAATTCTTGTAGACAGAAGGATACAACCTTCGTGTCACTTCTTGTCAGCTGTATCTGCAGGGAGTGTTCTCACTTCATTGCTATAGGACCATTGGAGTCTTCTGTCCACACCAGAGGCCAAGGAAATGGGAAAACCTTGTTCACAGCTCTAGCTCATTTGTATATTTGTCATGTTTTGGAGGCCATTCAAGTTCGCGAAGTCCCACGACACAGACACATTTCACAAATCAGGCCAAAGTGTGAGTCACTCTTTCGGGGAGTTCCAGTGAAGTGCTTTAAATAACCGATGGCTAAATGAATTCACTCTTTATTCATGGTGCCGCCTGGTCCTTGAGTCCTCTCTGGAGTAAATAAATACTAAGCTGAGCCGGTTGTCTCTGGAAGCGCGGGGTAATTCCATCGTTATTAAGCGCCAAGTCCTGATCAGTGACTGGTATCTTGTCACTGGAACATGACACATCATTGCACCTCAGGCATGACTCGTCCCGCGCTGCTCTGCCTGTCAGAAGCGCTCAACGGGCCGCGCTGCTGTCAAAGTCAGGTCACTGTCACCTCTTTGATCTCCGTCTCTCTCTGTGTCTGCCCTGTGCTTATTCCCACACCTGGTTTCTCTCACCGTGTTACTCTCATTTATCTTTTTCCCCCTCCAAACACACGTCTGCTTGAATTTTTTTCTCCTGCAGAGAGCGTGTCACGGGTGGCCATGCGGGAGAATCACACGTCGGTCCAGAAATCTGCCAGGATAAAGGTAACCATGGCTACCGACGTTTAACGGCTTTTTTATCACACAGCGACAGTCCTGTGCAGTCCTGTGCAGTCCTGTGCAGTCCCGGCATGAGTGTGTGTAGGTGGAGCTAAAGGCACCTATGAGCATTCTGTACACACGGTTTGGGTTGTCCATGGCTTCGATAATTCAATCAATCATTTTGTAAGAGGCGAGGCAAGTTTATCTGCAGTGCACAGTTCATACAAAAGGCAGTATTAAAGGTACACGACGTAACATTTCACCCAGAATAAAATACAAGCATTTATTTTATTCCAGATATTTTTTACTGTTTCTTTGCTGTGAGTGGCTCTCCTCTCCTCTCCTAAGACCTGACCTAAACGCAGCCATATATGAGATTTAAATTGATTAGGTCCTCTTCCTAATCCATTCTTCTGCAAAAATCGAACTTTCTGGTCATTAGGAGCATGTTTTCTATTGTCGGTAACAGTGTAGGGATGTCAAGATCAACCGCTTTTGCAATTACCGTGATTATAAAAGCTGAAGTTAGGTTAATTGTGAGAATTTTGCAATTCAAGGTAAATCGTTGCTTCTCGAGTCATGAGCCGCGGCGCTTAATGACATCCAGTGTTAAACCCACCAAAAACACATGAAGTCAGGTTAAATAATCCAATGTGCAGAGAGCAAATCCATTGTATCCAGCTTTACATGATAATGGCACAACGTTGCCAAAGGAAGAGTCCTAAAAGAACCATGTGCAGAACCGCATTATGTCACGGTCAAAACCAAAGCATGGAAGTTATCTATTTCCAAAAATATTCTTTTAATGTACTTTTGCTAAATGTTCAATGGGTTTTTGACTAAAACAACAATTAAATGAATATAAATTATCCCTTGTAGGGCTGCATGGTTTTCGATTTTTCAGACAGAAATTCGATTTGATTTTAATATTATATATTTATGTTGTATATTTTTCATTCTTGGACAAAATTATTGCGATTCACAATGTTATTTATCACAGTAATTATGTGACTGTAGATTATCTACTTACGCGATGAGGCCAATTATGAAGAACAAATGGTAAGATCAACTAATCGTGCCTTCTTTTCATCGCGGTTACCAATCCCAGATAGCAAAATGACATTGAATCAACGTTAAATTACGTCAGATTTCAATTGTCTGGTTGAATTCAACGTTGTTTCAACGTTGTTTTCAATGCAATTTCAACATTGATTCAACGTTGAACATAACGAGCAACATCAACGTTGATTCAACGTTGAAATTTCAACGTTGATTTATCGTCTTTTCAACTCACAGTAGATTGTTTTAGATTGAAAAAATATAGTTTCTATATGGCCAATAAATATGCAATTTAGTCTGCTTTATTTAAACCAAAAGTTAGTTTCACAGAGATTACTCCAAGACTGT
>OMNZ01041317.1:0-14699 GCA_900303255.1 Lesueurigobius sanzi | reverse complement strand
CCTTCAGGAAATGTGCTCAAAATGTCACTTTTAAAGTGGACAGATCTCGGTAGGAGAAGGAGGAGTAGGAGGAGTAGGAGGAGGAGTAGGAGGAGGAGGAGTAGGAGGAGTAGGAGGAGGAGGAGGAGGAGGAGTAGGAGGAGGAGGAGGAGGAGTAGGAGTAGGAGGAGGAGGAGGAGGAGGAGTAGGAGTAGTTGGAGGAGGAGTAGGAGTAGTTGGAGGAGGAGTAGGAGTAGTTGGAGGAGGAGGGAGTAGGGGGGGTAGGAGGAGTAGGAGTAGTTGGAGGAGGAGGGAGTAGGGGGGGTAGGAGGAGTAGGAGGAGGAGTAGTTGGAGGAGTAGTTGGAGGAGGAATAGGGGGGAGTAGGTGCAGGTGAATATATACAAAAAATAAGTAACTTTACAGTTTACGGTCAGGTGGGTGGTAGATAAAGTGACATTGCAATGCTAATTTAAACACAGAGGTTATTGCACATATTAAGCATTATTATTGCACATAGAGCTATACAGTAGAATTGTACAGTCTGACAGCGGTGGGTATGAAGGACCTGCTCCTTCTTGCACTGAGGGTGTCTCACTCTGTCGCTGAAGGAGCTGCTCAGCTCCTCTACAGGCCTGTGCAGTGGGTGAGAGGTGTTTCCTATGACACAATATAATCCAGGAAGTACTGATTGGATCCCATCAGCTGTAGAAGAAGAAACGGTGACGAAAAGTGAATAGAATTGAGAAGACTGTGTGAATTAAGTGAAATTCTAGTTGGGGTATGGTTTTGATTTTGGAATAGCATACTGGTTATTGATTGAAGACCTTAAAACTCCATTTAAATAGACTTAAAAAGGCTGTGAGGCAAGAGGGTTTTGAGTCAAAAATGCTTTTTATTGTATTACGCAATCACTCCATTATAGCTTTTTACCATGTTACAATGTTGTCCCTTCATACCTGCAGTTGTGTCGACACATTTGCTTATGTTTGAGTAAACTTTGAACCTTTTTGTACAATATTGAGTAAATCAATGTCATGAAAGCAACAAAAAGATACAAAAAGGTCTGCCAAAAAATACAAATTAATTATAGTTTATAATCTCTCAAAATATGGTACAGTATAATATTTTTCTGCACTTCTGTGGTTTATTAAAGACAGTTATCTTTTTGACAACGATCTAAATTAAGATGTTTGCACATTTTTGCATAATTTTGACATTGTCAAGAGATTATTTTTTCTTAATATAACCCATTTGAAATTACCAAATACCTACAAAAAGAACAAATGTGTTCAAATCTGAAGTTTAACAGGCGAGACCCCACAGAGACCTGATCCGTCTGTATAAGATCAGTATTGGACTAATTGCAGAGTTGGAAATTTGCTCCACACGACGGTTCAAATTGCACATAATATTGATTTGATTGCTGTTTATGCTGCTCCCTGAGTAGAGGTGGCTGGTTCTGCAGGTTGCACGCTGAGATGTGAAGGTATGGATGTGAGGAATAAGCCAGGCAGCGGTCTGATTAATTAAGCACTCAGAGGCTGCAGTCAGGGGAAGGTATCCGGCCTGTAGCTCATTATGTACAGCCTTAACGCTAAGAAGGGAGACCGCAACTATGTAAATCACCACCCTTGATGTGTGTAGACTCCCATGTCTCTCTATGTGTGTGTGTGTTGGAAATGAGTATTAGCCGCTAGGGGAGTTGACTTAATAAATAAGCTGGGATGAGTAGTTCACTGAAGCAGCACCTTGATAGTACTTATTCAACACATGCAGTGGCTTAAAACTAAAGCTTTGGTAACTTGCTTTACAAGCTGAACGGTTTACCCAAGGAGGTTATGCATGTGGTAGCAAGACTGCTGAGAAAGAAATGGTCATTTAGTGAACTGGGACTTCGTTGTAGGACTGTGCACGTTAGGGTTGTTAAAATAATCAATACTGCGATACTAAAGCTGGTACCAAAAAGAGATATTCGATTCCTGTGGTGGCCATTCTTTTGCAATGTCGCCATGCTCCCTCCAAAGCCGGTGCCGCTTCTAAACGACAATTTAATTGTCATAATTTATAATTGTATTGACAACAAATGTATCTACAATTTTGTTACAGTAAATACTGCAGTACTACAGTAACCACAGTAAAAAACAAATTTTGCACAAAGCAAGCTTATCCACTTTTACAGTATTAAAATCATAACCACGGGAAATTTGGAATAGATAAATATGTGTGATTAATTTCTGATAGACAGCACCAGTGTGGTCTACGTGATACGCAGGTATACACCGTATAACCACCACGAATTCAGAAAAGATGTGCATCAATTTGCTTCGTTTTACTTTTACGCTTCTTCTCCGTTTAGAGACCAGCATAAACTTTTCAACACGCGGGTCCTTTTCTGAACACTGACGAACGGGAGTCAGCGTCTCTTTCCTCTCTCCCTCGCTTTCTCTCTCTCTCTGTCTGATACGGTGTTGATGGTGACAGATGAGCAGAGCTGTGTTCCTAATGTTATTGACCTGATATGGCCAAAACGAGGCAGCTTTGCGAACATTTGTTCATTCTTTTTATAAACACAGCCACATGGCTAATCTGCATACGCTGAGTATGCTAGTCCCCAAAAAGAAAAGTCGCTGCAATGTGCGCATCGGCAGAGCAGAGGCACCGGTTAATGGAGTCTTTACTTTACAATCAGACTTTATTTGATGAACATGTGCCTCATTCTTGCAGAAAGACACCACAAATGTCACATGGCCTAATCGGCAATAAAGAATAAAGTGCAAAATTGGCATGCGTAAATGTATAGAAATGCACAAATTAAGCCATGTAGCTTAAAACAGATTCTGACATTCTCTTGAACAATGTGCAGTCAGGCTGAAGGCTCATAGACTGACTCTGATGCAGGGGTGGAGCAGCAGAATCAAGGGACTGGGGGCCCTGAAATAAAATGTGTCCATTACATAAATAAAATGGCCTGCATACATAAAAAAGCTGTCCAATTTTCATCATATTATTATCCCACATAATGATTGTGCCCCCCCCGTGAGTGTGCTATGGGGGGCCAGCTATAAATCACAGTATACCCACTAGAAAAATACTACTAAAAAATACTACTTTTGCACTGTTAAAAAGATAGTGTTCTACCTCAAAGAAATATTTTTTTCCAGTATCGAAATCGAGTTTGAAATTTTGTGACTACACTAGTGCACATTAACATATTTTTCTGGACCATACAGACGCTAGCAATAATTATGTTGATAAAAGCTACTTGGGGATTTGTGCTTTTCTGATGATGTGTTGGTGAAATGGGCAATAATACACAACATGTTTGAAGGAAATGTTTGTTGAGTGGGCTCTTGGTTTATAAACGCATTACAAACCACAACTGAACCAAGGTTGAACTAAGCCGCAACACGCACTTTACGTGGACATGTTATTCCTCGTTTGAAAGCTAAGAACCTCCAGAATTCAGTCACTGAGCGTTGTGTCCTTGGGCGAGACGAGGCTGCCCCTGTTTCTTTGATCATGAAATCATTGTATGCAAAAAAAGTGGGCACTTTGGACAAGGTTTACAGGTTGCACTCAAAGTAGCCTTTTGTAGCACTGGTCTTATGTAATCTATGGTGTTTCATGGTAGTTCAGATCTACCATTAGTGGCTGTGGTCATTTATTTGTTAACAATCTGACTGGTTCAACGACACTTGAATGTTGCTGTTGAGTCTGTTGACCTGTCAGACTGTTTATGTAGCCAGTAGCACTTTCAGTTAGTGTGGTCCTGCTCTTACACGTGTAACCAGTGGTGTATGTCTGCGTTGTGTGGATTATGCGAAGATGGACTCTCAGGACAACAGGTCTTAATTGGAGGAGGCAACACTCCTGTTATTCACTCTGTTAGACAAATAACAAAAAGACATTTAGTCCTTATCATCCCAAAGACCACTCTCTTCCCAGAGAAGACACAAAAAAGGGGAAGGTTAAGGGGAGGAGCCCCAAATTTATATGGGGGTACCCCTGAAACAGACGAAGAAGAAGGGGGAGAACTAAACCAAAATACAAGGTGATAAATAAATTAAAATAACAAATGCCAGGCAGATTTAATTAACAAAAATACTAAGCCGCGTCAGTGATAACACTAAAGGGGCAATGGTAAAAAAAATTGAAGCGACCACCAAAAGCAAAGTGTCTTGGGCGAATTGATGCCAAGGCTTTCCGTACAGAGCACCCACTGGAAACTTGCATAACCAGCCATTCACTAAAATTGGTAGATGTTGTGGTTTCACAATGTGACCTCGAGGAGTCTTTAACATTTCTTGAAAAGGAGCCTGCCCTTTGGCCCTCACTCAGACAACCATTATCAAGTCTTCCAGAGAAAAATTCACAAGATGAAAGTTGTTGTGCTGAGAGGAATTAGCCTCATTCAAACATAAATGCCACTCTGACAAAAGTGAAGACCAGAAACGATATCTGCTCCAGACAGAAAATCCATCGAGATGTTCCCATCTGCAAATAAAGCTGCTGTGTCAGACCACTAACATTTTCAAATATATCATTTTAGATGCTGTGTGTTTAGTGGTTTACAGGCACCGTATCTAGATCAGATATTTACATGTGTATAATGCTAATGCTAATTTTAGAGCTTTCTCAAGATTTATAGATTTTAGTAGTAATCACTGCATTTAACACTTTTTTTTTTTTTTTTTATTGTTTTCTTTCAATTTTAAGACAAAAAAAAAACATTCAAAACGGGAATGTTTGCATTTTTGTCAATTTTTTTGAGTTTCATGAAAAACTGAACTTTGGGTGCAACCTCTAAATAAATGTTGTTTAAATGCCATCAGTATCCAGTCACCTATTGAGTAGGAACAGGGGCAGACTTGTGGAGCCGTGAAAATCATTACTTCATCCACCCTAATACAATACAAATGTGAGCCATTATTATTATACACTTTAACTACTGGATTCCTCGACTCGACAGTAGCACTGTAATCAGGGCTTGACTGGGGAACGGGGAAGGATTTGGCAAAGCTAAGTGCAGGGTTAATTTGATCATAATTTAAGTCTGAAAGTGATGTTTTCGCAGATTAAAACTAAATTAAAGAAGGTCAATGAGGCTAAAATGATGGTGAATGTTGACTGAAATGAAAATGGAAACCTGAAACCGTAATGGATTTGAGCATGTTTACGTGAGATCTGGGGACACACAGGCCACGTTTATAAAATGTTTACATGCATACCTAGATTTAACCTTTTATCAGATGTAGGGCTGCAATGATTAATCGAGTAATCGACGACTATTTTAGTAATCGATTAATCGTTTTCTTTGCAGAATTGTCTAATTTGAGCCAGAAAATAAATAAGTATAAACAGTATTTTTGACAAAAACCCTGTCTCTTTTCCACAGATCATGTAAACTTGTCCAAATCTAATATGTAGGTGATGTGAAAGTTATTAATGTTTAACATTCATTATTTTGGTTCTCAGGAGTCAGGACACTGACA
The DNA here is from genome assembly GCA_900303255.1 of Lesueurigobius sanzi. Lineage (NCBI taxonomy): Eukaryota > Metazoa > Chordata > Actinopteri > Gobiiformes > Gobiidae > Lesueurigobius > Lesueurigobius sanzi. The sequence goes on along the minus strand of OMNZ01041317.1, from coordinate 9,226 downwards.
TATCAGTGTCTTTAGGGACAAGTTAATGAGAAATTAAGAATAAATAGTGTTATTTCTATCAGAAATGTGGTTCTCCTTTCAAAATCTGCCCTAAAGACATGAAATATAGTTTTTTAATACAATTGAAATACTTATCCGATTACTCGATTAATCGAAGTAAATAATCGATAGATTAATCGATCAGATGTTTGTTGTTGTTAGTGATCTTCTTGACAGGTCTACAGCCTCACTGTGACAGTAACAGCTCAAATTAGGGATGTCACGAGAACCGGAACTGATAGAACGTCTACTTCCTATCATTTCCGACTATATTTTTTATGTATTTTCCTACAAAAAGCTTGGATTGCTTGCTTTGCGTTGTCATTATCCAAAGAATTCTCCCGTAGAAAATATGTACCTTTCTCCCGCTCTCTGTGAGTGATCTTCTTCCCAGGGAAAAAGCTCCTTGTATTGCTCCCGCGAAGAAAGATCTGCGCTAAATCCCGCGGCCCCATGTCTATATTTCCCCCTTTTCCACAAGCGTTGTCCATATGAAAGTGGCCAATGTACCTTTCTGCGCTCTGGTGGTAGTCCCTGGGTAATCCCTGAGTCTCTGTGCGCGATCTTGCCCAGGAAACGTGGTCCAAGTCCCACGAAGATTGAGCCAAATCCCGGCCCATGTCTATCCTCGTTGGAAAGCTTGGAAACTACACTTTCAGAATCTGTGAATAACTCAAAATGTCCCATAACTGACTCGTGTCCCAAGTTCCGGACCATTTTGATATTTTTCAAATATTTTAATAAGTTCATATTTCAAGTACATATTTCAAGTACTGACTCCATGTATGAGATACATTGGAATGCACTCTGGGATTGCTCAGTTGACTGCTCAAACTCTGGTGAGAATGCTACCAGACCAATCACAGCACAGGAAGCGGGAGTTAGTGATATCTTTTGTTTTGAATTAGCTGAACTTGCTGTGGTTTTAAGGACAAGTTCAGTAACAGGCTACTATTACACACCCGTTTATAAGAGTAACCCTACTTTAAAATAATTTTGCTCAAGTAGAAGTAAAAAGTATTGGTCCAAATAAAGTAAAAAGTACTCCGTGGCAGATTACTTCATTTACATTCAGACACACAAGAAACCACAGCCCTGTTTCCAGACAGAAAATATTAACCACCCAGTTAATCTTACTTTTGATGATATTGTTTATTAGCCCGGCACGCCAGCCTGTTTCTTTTAAAATAGTGATATATCTCCCATGTTATGTGCAATACATCAATTATCTCATCAGTGTCGGCAAACTGAGGTCATCGTGAGTCGTGTATCACAAATCGTATCGCGAGCTGCCTTGAGGTTCCCATCCCTAATGAGAACTGTCAAAAATCAATACATCGGTAAACCCCTAGAACAGTGTTTCCCAACCAGGGGTACGCGAGAGGTTGGCAGGGTATTTTTGATTAATATAGTCAAACAATTCACTTGCCCAATCAACAAAACCATCGAGGCGGGGGGTACTCGTCGAACAAATTAAAGGCCCAAGGGGTACGCAAGGCAAAAAAAGGTTGGTAACCACCGCCTTAGAAATCAAATAAGAATCTATTTTGTTAAACTGTTTTGACAAATCTGGCTTTTTGTGTGATGATATAATCTCCGCAGATACCGTTTCATACTTCAGCACGCGCCCTTCCCGACAGAGCCAGATACCGAGGCCGACATCGCGCGAAGGCATATTAAAATGCGTGCGTTTCCTTCATGACTTCCTCTTTTTGAAGGCCTGGGACACTAATGACGTGGAAAATGGCTAAAAGGGCGACGGCGTTTGATCCCAGATATCTTTAAGCCCCCAGAGGTGCACTGTTGCTTTATAACAAGCACTTTGAAGACCCCCTTTAGTGTGGCCTTTATACCTCCGGGGAATATAATGCAGCAACGGACCAAACAAGGCTCAGAACTCTCTCTCGCTCGCTCGCTCGCTCACTCTCTCTCTCGCGGGTCAGAGAACGAGACGGACTGGTTCAAATGTTAATGCATCAGTCCATTTATACCTGTGAGCGCTGATGGAAGATGGACTCAAAAAGACCAGGCTGAAAAAGCAATCTTCTGTTAGAAATTTTTCTGATATTTCTGTAGTCAAGGTTGTCCGCAAACCGCGATAAAAGGAGCAGCATATGTTGTTGATCTAAATGTGAGCGGCCTTTATTTATCTGAACTTGTTTTCATGTATTGATGGCTATGTTTACAGATGCGATGGCATTCGTAGATTATTTTTTGTATGAACTGAAGTTTTTATTTTCAGATACTACAGAAGTACAGGTTTATTAAAACATGAGTGAGAGGGTTCATTTTCATGTGGCTGTAGCGCCCTGTAAACAGCATGCAGCCTCATAGTCTTCCGACCGATCTGTCCTTTTCCTGTCTTATACGTCTTATAGAAGTCAATTTGAGCCACAACAACACAGTGCTCTGTATGTGTGGACTGTAAGGACTGTAAGGCACTGGGTCATATTTGCAGTTATCATCCTGGAATGTCGGTCAGAACATCACTAGAGCCAGGATGGAATATTCAGGTGGAACTTATGGGGCAGACTTAAGTTGACTAAACCTTTTGCAACATCTCCACTTTTAGTAGCACCTAAAGCCCTCAAATATTCCAATGTTGTACATGACATTATTTTGAAGGTTCATACAGAACAATTTTTCAATATCTAATTCCTCACCCGATTTATTCAGTTTTGAGCCCAACTTTGTCATATTTGTATCTAATACTTTGTATCTAATAATGACTTTGTATCTAATAACATCTTTGTATCTAATAATTTGACAACATAAACCCTTATATCTCTGGATCTATTATTCAAATATTATTTTAATCAATTCTTTTGGACACGGTCCTCATGTATTACTATGAAATGCATATTGTCAATGACAGGACAACGGGGTAGGCACATATAAGCTTTCTTCCTTTGGCCTACTCCTTTTGAGTACTATTATGAACCCTTGGTTCAGATGAGACCACACAAAATATACAAAAATAGACGTCTTTATTCTAGTTTACAGTAAGTTAAATATATTGCTGTGTACAAAAATAGAATGTGCAGCTTTAGAGGTGCATTGACCCGCGCTGTGGTGTTCCAGGTCATTGCCCTGAAGAGGAGACATTAAACACAGGCCTCATTAAAAAGACGGACACCGGCCCCAGGTGCCCCTGATTGGCAGGCCCGCCCACAACCATTACAGTGTAATGTTAAGTTGTAAATATTTTTTTAAAAATGTGAGATTGCTCAAATAAATGAACAAATACAAATTTTCGTGAAAAAATCGAGTACATTTTTATAAATGCCATAATTTGTGTGAAAAGAATGACCGATCATTTTCTCCCTCATATTTCTGCCAGTAATCTACAGCAGTGGTTCCCAACCTTTTTTGTCTCGCGTACCCCTTGGGCCTTTTATTTATACTCCAAGTACCCCCTTCCTCGATGGTTATGATGTTAGAATGACTAAAACTCCTATTTATCAGTAAAATGGCTACTAAATACTCTCAAACTCTTACTCTTTACAGTAAAATGTTTTAAATAGCTTTTCTTTGAACATAGCAATCAAAAATATGATTCAATTTGATCTTATTTTGGATCTGAAATTATTCCAAGTACCCCCTTCTCAACTCTCGCGTACCCCCAAGGGTCCCCGTACCCCTGGTTGGGAAACACTGATCTACAGGAAAAGGTTCAAATTCATGTCTTCATTGACATCTTCAATTTTGTCCCTGTTCACCTTAACCAGGATAAAAGGCCATTGATATTAAAGTGTATTTTGTGTGATTGTTCTGGCCAAGAGGCAGCAGCATAACTACATAATCACATACAGTACTTGATTTCTTACAAACAGTAATGATGGCAAATGAATGAGTTTTTGGTGCTTTTGGTTCTGAATCCGATGTATTCTGGGACCCCTGACCCCCTGGTAATGGACCCCCATCCTGACAGTGACCTGGCCCATCTATGCTTAGCTTCATGCGTTCATTAGGCGCCTACATATGTACAGCTGACTGCTCATTCCGGGGTCTGCAGTCTTCAGGGCAGACAGAGACTGCCTTTGTTTAAGCTCTGAGTCGTCCAGGAATTATCCATCGTAGTAGAGATTGTCAAGTATCGACAACTGCAGCAATACATTTTGCTGACTAAGATTAGCTGTTGAAAAATAAAGACTAAATGAAAATGAACAGAACAGACTAAAAAGCATCTGATCTTGTGAGTGACAGTTTCATTAAATTAAATTAAAATTCATTAAATTCACTGCCAAAGGAACAGGGCTTTTGTTTTTGTTGAAGCTCCATAAAACGGTAACGATGATTTACACTATATACCTTGATAATATGAATGCCAAGTTGACTAAACTCATTTAAGCTTTAGTCAACTTTTTTTTCCTCAACAGAATTTCATATTAATTTAGTTGACTAAAACTAGGACTTCTGTTTGCAGCCCTGCTAAAGCCATGCTATAACTCTATCTGACTTGCCACTATTTTCATTGATCATATTGTTGTAATATTCAGTATGTTTTTATTTTTTATTGATTTATGTGACAAAAGTCTGTGAAAAGTGCTATATAAATTAACTTATTAAAAGTCTTAAAATCGTACTTATTTTAATCACGTCTTAACATAATTTAAAGAGGAAATGAACACTAAACCGCCTAGTCCAGCGGCTATTGGACTATTCAATGCACAGTGATAATGATTTCCATTTTTGTACTTATATATAATACAGTATGTGAGAATGATAGATGAATGAATGTGTTGTGTATGAGCTGCTGCAACAGCACACTTTTCTGTAATGGATCAATAAAGTATTTATAAGCTAAATTTAGCTTTATTGGCACTTCTGTAATCTAAAACCATAATGCTGGTCATGGCAAAATGGTGAATTGCAATTTAGATTTTTTTTTTTTTATGGTAATCTCTGTACGTCCCTCGCTTCCCCACAGTACTCCAGGTGCAACCCACTTTAGTAAGTATTTTTGCACTGCAAATGTGGCCAGAGTTGGGTGTTAAGCTCCACTTCAAAGTGATAGTCTGTAAGTCTAAAAGTATTACACATTTAATAGAAAGTGTAAAATTAACCGCCTGGACCTGAATTTTGATTTAAAGTAAGTAACATGAAATAATTATTTTCTTTCTAAAGTCCCTCTTTTTGCTGATCTCGGATATCAGAAACCTCTTTGCCATAACGTTGACCAATAGCTTTCTGCTATACATACATAAAAAGCTTGGCTGTGCTTGATGCTCTGATGACGAATATATCTAAATTGGTAAAAATTAAATTTGACAGTTTTGATCAGTTTTGAGATGTGCTTTTTAAAAGACAGTGTCCTGTCGAGCACAACACCTAAATACTTGACAGACTCTACTTGAAGTTTTTCTCCTTTTACTATCATTTCAGGTACGTGGTGGAGATTATTTCTGATAGAGAAAAACATACTGACAGGTCTGTTGAGATTCAGTGTTAGGCAGCATTGCATCATCAGCAGCTGCCTTTCGATGTGACTTGGACATACAATATATCACAGAGTCATCTGTATAAATTTGTGTGTGAACTTCAGGACAAACAGTCGGGAGGTCATTTATATAAACACTGAACAAGAGGGGGCCCAAAATCTTATTTTAGTCTTTGAATAAAGTAGTTATTAGTTAAACTATATGTACAAATTCATTCTAATTTCTCCTTGTTCTGTTTGGGTTCCATACTCAATAATCTGAACAAACCTTCAATCTATTGTTGTAAAATATGTTGTGGACTGTAGGAGCATTTTGAAGAAATTGCTATGGAGTAACATTGAATCAGTGCAATAATTACACTCATTATGATAAATACTGGGGCATTTATTTGTTTCCAGGTGAAAGTTCACAAGAGCAAACTGGACCAAAACCTAAAAATTGAGGAAGAAAAAAGAGCTCCGCCTGCAGTGTCTCCCCTTAATAAGCTGTAGTTGTACATCTCAGACATACTGTATACAGTAGCTGCCCCATAATCTACATCCCAGCAGTCCTTACTTTGTTTTTGTTTATACTATAGTAAGACAATAACACACAATAATACTTCCTGCTGAACGCTGATTTCAGTCTGTTTCTCCCATGATTCCACGCCTCCGTTTAGCAATGCTGAGTGAAGTGCTAGAGACAGGAGCTGCGCGGCTGAGATCTCTGACAGCCGCTGTGGTGGGACTTTTTGGATTTCATGCCTCAGCGGCGGTGGGTACATGATGCATGAGGATGAGCCTTTCCTGACATGGCTCATTGTCAGGGCGCGGCATCCCCTGGTCTTTTACGCGGTCTATCAAAGCCAGAGTGTAAATAATGCACATCCACATGTCAGTTCTAATGTTGAAAAACACTGTGCCCTTTACTATGGGTTCAATGATGGACGCCCAAGAGTTGCAGAGGGCTTAGTAGAGGAAGGGCTGAAGGATAGCAAAAGTAAGAGTAAAAAAACAGAAATATTACCTGCTTATTAAAACATGAACTTGATGACATCTTTGTTTAATAACAGGGTTTAGACATGGTAGGACCTAAGTCCTATTTGACTTTTTGACTAATCAGTGTATAAAAACATGTTGATAAAAGTGTTTTAAAAGTGTAATACAAGCACAAATTAACCTTCAGAGGAAGATTTTTAGTTGTTTGTGCTGTGCTAGTGTGGGATTGAGACCCACCATTACCCCAAAATAACAAGCCGTGACCCCAAAAAAGAAGATTTATTCATACCCATTAAAATGTTCTCCAGATTGAATCCATTAAAATACTGTACAGGGTGTCCATAAAGTCTCTTTACAATAAAAAAAAAAAAGTATTACAAAGGCAGTTATCTTAACCAGATTTGTTCTTGTGATCAGTGATTGTCAAAGTTATTATTTATTTTTTAGCCTAATTTAATACACCTCTATATGGGAGTAATGTCCCGTATCTTTGTTCGATACACAACATGTTTAACATAACCCCATAGAATATCTGAGTCTGCACATCCGTTTTTGCCTCGATAAACCATGATACACATTGTGCCTTCTCTTGAGGAGTAGCCATTTTTTAGGGTTTCATTTAACAGTACCTCTTTCACCAACAGGATTCCTGATTGGGAATTTAATGTTTGTAAATGAATCGATTTGTCACTGTTGACCTGGTCTGGAGTTGTCCGGACAAATAAGTGTCAGTGAGTCAGACTATATTAGGCGATTTGGCCTAAAAAACTTTTTAAGTACTTAGTGACTTCAGACATATTTCACTTTTGACCTGGGTGAGTCTAGAGCCCAGTTCTTGATTTTTTTTTTTTCTTTTTTTTTTTTTATTCAGATGTGATTTTCTGCATTCAGGTGCATTTTAGAAAATAAATAATATTTTCAGCTGGTCCTTTAGCTGCCATTTTTGCTCCCCCTTCTAATTACAATGGGCTATATGCACGGCGAGCCCACGTGACCAACTTCCTGATTCGGGGACCGGAGGCGCATTTCCGTCTTGCATCAAATTGCATTGAATTATTAGCAGATCTCAGACAAATCCACAAATATGTGAAGATAACGTGAAGGACAACGATTCACTGATGGCAAGTCAGTGGCAGTGTGTTAAAAACGCCATGTTGGATGTGAAAACTGGCCTGGGGGAAATGTCAGTGTTCATTGAGGTAGGAACTTTTATCTCCGAGCTCATGGCTAGTGTTCAATAGAAACGATATATAAGGCCGCTTCTTTATTGTGCAGCTCATTCAAAACTTTGCGCTAGTTTAATTTTTTATTTGGTGTTAGCCGTTAGCTTCGAGGCAAAAACTCCTCTCGTTGTAAACACGGACGTTCCTTCCAGTGAAGTGGTTATATCCGAAGTAATGTTTTTAACCAGCTGCTAGTCGCATCGTATCAGTCACTCGCTGTCCGCTGACAAATCTTGAGGTATTTCTTCATTTGTGTGAGATATGCTAACTACTCAAGGCAGATTAATAGGGAGAGGAAGGGCGCTAGTCATATTCGAGTCCAGTCGGAAGTCACGTGGGCTCGCTGTGCATATAGCCCATATAATATGGAATTCAATGATATCTCATCTGGGCCAGGTGGGAGGGCCTACAACAGAAATCTGACAGGATCAGGCAGAGCAAAGGCTGTATGGCCATAAGACGGTGTCGGTGCCCTCTACTGGACAGGTGTGGAATTTTCCCTTTAAAAAAAATCTCAGACAATCTGTTTTTTCATGTCGTCAAAATGCTACATGCTGAAACATTCAGCTATGCAGCCGCTGGTGACCTTTTGTTTTTACATGCTGACTCCTGCTTATCTAATACTGTATATCGGGGAGCATTGCACATGAAAATAAATGTAAATCATCAAAATATTAATGTTAAAAAAAGATTGAGAATTTTAGAAGAATTTAGCTGCAAAAAAATAGAGCTCACAGAGCTATGTATCGTGTATCATAGCGACTCATGAGGTACCCAGAGCTTCCCACCCCTAATACGCAAACATACTCTATATGTTAATATTGAGCTAACATGTTGAACAAAATAATCTTCGATTTGATTGTTTCCGGATCTTTTGTGGATAAAAATGTTGCAGTTGTAGTAGACACATTTACAATATTCCCCATACTGAGCTAAAAACAAGCTACATTAATGATGGCCAACCCGCGACTGCATGACTAGAATTTTAAATTCACACATTTCTGTCTGGAGTGAGGGCTGACGTGACGCCTATGTCTGTCGGCTGCAGCCATTTTTCAGGAAAACAGCCGCAACTTCTAAAACATTTCCTAAAGAAAAGTACGAAAACTCCAGGCTTGCTGAGAAGTTGTTTAACTTTTTATTGGGAGCAACTTTGTGCCCACATTCTCACTCTCCCCGCAGACCCACTGTAACAACTGTAAGTGCCATCCTGCAGTGAAGATTCCCAGGCATATAGAAGTTTGAATACTGTGTGCAAGTCCATGTACCACACACATCGTCCCATGCAAGAAACTTTTAGTAACTCTTGAATATATGCAACATAATCGGGAAAGTACATGTTTGCTCGTATTCCAATGACAAGACGAAACAACATATTTACAATGAATTTTAACTTTTCTATCTGTGTAGGTTCTCAGTCGTACAGGAGTTGTCCATCGTAGGCAATGATTCTTCAGTCTTCATCTGTACTCTGTAGTTGAAGTGTAGGACGTTTCGATCTTAGTCCAAAGATCGTCATCAGCTTAATAAAGACTTGAACACGTTC
>OMNZ01041214.1:2708-14699 GCA_900303255.1 Lesueurigobius sanzi | reverse complement strand
AGGTGCGATCTGCCATTGTAGAAATAGACCTCCTGCAATAGAGAAGCCCCTCCCAACACACGCTCATTTCCAGACTTTTGACGCGCGCCCAGTGCATCTTTGACAATTGTGCCCCGGGGTCACATGCACACACATTAAGAAAAAATTATCTAATCACACTCAACATTTGTTTTATTAATTACTTGAAATAAGATTGTTTATCCCTAGATTACTTTTTGCAGTGTTGGGGTAACTGTGTCTGTATTGTGTCTTTTATAGTGAAAAGCTGGGTTTGGAGAAGTCCCTACAGGCCGCTCAGAGCAGTAGCCAGCTGCAGCAGATGGACTGTGAAAAGCTGCAGTTGTCTGTAGCGACACTGCAGCGAGAGCGAGACGCAGAGAGAGAGGAGAGAGAGAGTACCGCTATGGAGCGGGACCGGGCCCGGGCCGAGACACAGCGCATGTAAGGCTAAGTAAACACTGAGGGAATGAATCAACGTGGGCAGTCATATACAGTAGAGTAGGACTCGTAGAAAATAAGAATGAGAAGTCAACCGCTTCTCCTTTGTAATATTGAGTTGGTCTGCACTTGTCAATAGAGCTTAGTTATGCGTGTCATGTCATAACATAGCAAAAGACAAGTGCCAGTTTCTGAATTAGCCTGGTTACCATGGTTTCCACTTTCATTTTTTAGTTAGAACAGGGACGGTGGGACAAATTCCTGCTAGAGCTGCATTAAAGCATTGCTAATAATGTGAACGGTAGTGAAAAGGAAAGGAATATACAGTACCTCAACAAAACTGACCTCACCATCAAAGCTCTAATGTGAGGTCAGATTTTGTGCTATTTTGCATATATTACTTTTCTTTACTGCTGTTCACTTTATAAGCAGCGCTTTGACTGAAAAATGCACTTGGAAACCATGACAACCAAGCTAATTCAAAAATTGGCAATCACAAATCAGGAAGGTAGGACAACTCCAGGCTACAGCACTACTAACAAGGTGGATGGCAGTAAAAGGAGGAAAGGAATATACAGCACCAAAACGTACCTCACCATCAAAGTTATGCGATGTTATTCTTCTGTTATTCTTGTCCCTCAATTTGACGTTCGGCTAATGCTACATAGTTGGCTCGGGAGGGACGTTCTGCTGTGAAAACTTGAGATGTCATGACAAAAATTAAGTTTAGGAACAGGGATATTGTTAAGGATTAGGGCTAGCTCTAGGTAGTGTATTTTCAGACAAACAAACACACAGATCTATCCAAAATGACAGCAGACCGTCCCTCCCGAGACAACTATCTAGCACTTAACATTCTCACTTATGTTATTATTTGATTTGTCCATTCATTCGAGGCTCCATTTTAATTTATATTTAAACAGAATCTGCATAACCTCAAACATTGTTCAAAGGAGAAAAAGTGGTCTCATTTAGTGCATGTGATATTGTATTTAGTAGCAGAGAAATATGATGAGTTTTTGTAATCCACTCAGACAGAAACAGTGGGAGCAGAGTGAGACTCGTGCCTCGGCCCAGAGGGGAGAGCTGTCTGCAGTGAAGGAGACTCACCAGCAGGGGGAGGTTGAGCGGCAGCTGCTGGAGCGAGAAAAGGAGCAACTGTCCAAGGCTCTTTCTCAAGTAAAGATTTTTTGATGTCACTTAAGTTTATTCCTTTGTTCTCTGTGTGCATATTGTTGAAACATTTTGTACATCTTGTTTTAGGCTGAGAGTGGTAAGGCAGAGCTGTCCCTGTTGCTCAACAAACTGCAGTCTGAAGATGCAGCACTCAGAGACTCTTTGGTCAAAATGGGGAACTTGAACGAGGGCTTGACCCAGGACAAAGTCGACCTGAACACCTACATCCTACAGGCAATACAGACTTAAGCATTTAATTAGCATTATGCATTTCAAACTAATATTAAATTTACATCTTGTCTCGTCTACAATACAGATTTCACTAGACCAGTCATCTTCCTATCCTGATAATAGCACAATCAGTGGCTTTCATACATTTACAATATACTGTTTGGATTTTCCTGCTTTATCCTTATCTCACTGCTGTAATATATCATACTATTGCAAAGGCCCTGTACTTAACTTTTCTCTTGTAGTAAAGGAAAATCATTTTGTCCCCTAGAAGATATTCTGAAAAGCAGTGGTATTAAAAAATGAGACTACTGTGTGTAGTCATGTATTGATCACAAACCTGGAATTATATGTTGATGTGTGATGGTTTGTTGGTGTTTCTGTCACAGTAAAGTTTGCTTTGCAGTCTGAAAGGTGTAAAAGATGCATATAAATGTACATGTATGGAGCAGAAAGCTTCATGAGTTTAAAAGAAAGGAGTTTATTCTACAGCTTAAGTTCAACTGCCTCCTTTGTCACTGATTGAGAATGGGAGGAACTGAATACAATGCCTTTATTTGTTGTATGGTGTGGTTTGTTGCATATTGTTGATTAAAACTCTATCTTGTCTTAATCGTGTAGCTTGAGGAGGAAAAGCGCCTGCTCCACTCTCAGAAACGTGAAGCGGAGCAGGAGAAGCTGACAATCCGAGATGAGCTTGTGCGTTCAGAGCAGGACCGTCTGGAGCTGGACTCTGTGAGAATAACGCTGCAGCAGTCTCTGCATGACACAGAGCTGAGTCGCAGCGGCATGGAGGCTGAACTACAGACTCTGAGAGCAGACCGGCTAAAACTGCAGGAGAGGGTCACACAAGTGAGGAACATCGGTAGCAGAAATGTTCAGTCAGATTCTGTACTGATTAAACCTTGCTTTGTGTGTTGGCAGCTCTGTGGCGAGGTCACCGGGCTAAGTTCCGACCTGAGCATGGCCAAAGGAGAGGGGCAGAGGAACGAGGTGGCCCTGGAGGAGGTGGGAAGAGGACGTGCCGAACTGGCCAGAGACAAGGCGGCTCTGGTGGTGCAACTGGCAGCGTCCGAAAGGGAAAACTCACTACTGTCCGAGGAGCTGATCGCATTTAGGTGCGTCAAACTGTGGGTCAGGTTTTTCTGTTTGGTATCAGATATGTTCTATAGATTTTTTTTTTTCAATCAGAGCTGGCCAACAAAAGCATGAAAGTGTGAATAAGTGCAGATCTTGTGTATAACACAGAGGATGGCTGGTTGCTCTTGATGTTCCAATGTAGCAAAAAATTGTATTTTGTTCCAATAGTGCTCTTGGAATAAAAGGGATTAAAGATACCTTGAAAGATGCCCTTATATAAATGGCCAAGTCAACATGTTTCGACTCTACCAGGTCTTCATCAAGGCTTAAACTAAAATGTATTGGACAAACAGTCTTAAAAACACAGAGTGCAGAACTTGTATTGAAGTCAAGTTGTGAAAAAAAATATGTGTAATCTGCTTGCTTGTGGCTCAGGTCTGAGAGGGAGACTTTGGAAACAAGTCTTTTTGAGGTCCAGCAGCAGGTCGTCCAGATCGAGTCTGTCAATAAACAACTGGAGACTGACAACCAAACCCTCAGAGTGCGATCCGAGACAACAACAGGTGAGTGACAGCAGAAAGTGTGATAATATGGCACATTATTTATTCCAGATTGTAAATTTATTATACTCCCCATATACACAATTAACTATTGCGATCTCTTGCAGTGTATCAGTGGCATTATACCGACTGATTTTTAAACAAAGGTCGTTTTCACACTAGTTACACTGGGACGACCTGAAGGGGTCAGAGAACAGAGCTCTTGAGTCAGTGTGAATCCAGTCGCTGCACTTTAGGCCGGTCTAAAGATCCGCACTCAGAGCGACTGAAACTGGTCTCAGAGCAGGTTCTGCCATTCTCTGGAGTGAGGCAGGTGTGGTGTTAGGGAAGCAGACCTCGGGCCGACCAAGTTTCAATTTCATTCCGCTTTGTGAGTGAAGAAAGGGCTTGATATATTATTCTTAATATACCTGCACTGCAGGACAAGAAATTTGGAACATGCGCTTGACGAGACAAAATTGGATCAACTTTAGCGAGTTGCATCGCTCTCTCTGCCTCTCTCCACCTTTGCATTGTAAATTGTCTCAGTTTTATGGCCATTTCTTTCACATGCAGAGCATTTCTCCTGTCAGTGGCATCAGTCTCACTGTATTTAGCCACAAGAGAGAGAATAACCACTGCGTAACATCAGGGACATGTGCAGAAGCATGAACAGTATGCTGCCGTATTGACAGGGCTCTGATCGCTTGATGTTTGTTGTCATAGGGAACAGCTGATCGTTATAACATGGCCGAGGGTGGGGCTTTTAGAGTGACTGATAGGCCACACATGTGGACACGGGCTAAACTAAAGATGAAAGCAGCTGAAACTAGAGCGATCTCGGGCGACCCATACATGCGGGCCAAATTCAGCCTTTCAAGGTGTTTGATTTGGCCCTCAAGATGGTGCTTAGATTTCTAAGGAGTATGATTAATTTGTGACTGAATAGACTGTCAGTAGTGCCTAAGCAGCAACACCAAAGCAGCATGTACTACTCAAAAGCACAATAAATAAGGGATATTAAAAGATAGATCTGTTTAAATTTGGTCTTTACATGTGAAACAGTTGCATTCGGCCCTTTTCCCGCTAATTTGGCCCTCTGTTGCCTAGTTTGGTCCCGCATTGAAAAACTTTGGACACCCCTGCCCTAAGCTGTGTTGTAGCTGAAAATGACAACAAAAAGAAATTAAATTTGCTTGTTTTGAAAGCAAGATTTTTTTTAAATCCATTGCTTCTTCATTAAGTAGAGCAGCACTGTGGCCTAAGTGTGAGTAATTGTCGCTGTTTTGTTTGTCTTTTGCAGCTGAACTGAGACACGCTCGCTCAGAATGGGAGAACACTGTGGCTCGATTAGAAAGAGAGAAACAGGCTGTGACTCAGGCTTTGAACAGTGCCCAGGACCAGGCTCAACTGGTGCTCCGCAAAACCATCTCCGAACACCAGGAGGAGGTGGAGCGGTTCATCTCAGAAAAGGTGAGGATCATTTTTATCCTTGGTGCTCCACACTAGAGCGTTGCTGTTCAAGGCTGCAAAGTTAGTGGTTTTCTACGACATTTGCAAATATTTACCTAGCTAGCAGTTCTTTTGTCACTGTTTACAATCGTTCTAATATCATTGTGCGTTTGGTAAATACGTTGTTTGGACATTAGCTGCTGCTCAAAGACGTCAGGTCAGTGGTTATACAGCGGCGTGTTGTCAAAGATTGAAAGTAAGCGCTGGTTTTGAGAGCTATTAGCGATTATGTGGCTAAATCAGGGTTATGTTTACTCTAATAAGCAAAAATGAGTGAGAAAAAAAACTAGAAACAAAGTGCTTGTTAAGTCAGTACCACAAAAAATAGCTTTTTTTGGGTGAAGGTGCTCTTTGGTGTTGGGGCACAGAAATCAGCTCCATGCCTGTTTGGAGAAACCAGCAATTTGTTTTAGATGATTTTAATATGCATTAGCCCAGCAAAATAAAGGTTTTTTTCATTTTTTTAAGTAGTAATGTGCCCAGCACCGGTAATTACATACAGTACATACCTGCTAGTGGAGCCATGTCACCAAACAAAGTAATGTATCACACAAATTAAAATCCTAACAATGTTTTTATCTTTCAAAGGAATCACTACGTCACAATCTGCTGATGGAACATGAGGCGACAATGAGGAAAATGAGGCAGGACACAGAGGAGCAGCTGCTCAAAGCTCAGCGTCAAAGAGAGGAGCTACAGGAGGAACTTAGGAGCCTCCTGCACCACAGAGACCAGTGTCTGCTGCAGGCCGAGACAGACAAGCAACAGGTCAGACACCAGGGTACAACACAGCAGAGAGTGGATAAGATATACAGAAATACAACAGGATACAGATTATTAATACTCATGTGAAGTAAGTGAGCAGTTACCATGGGGTCAAAAGAAGGTCATTCTGAATACTAAGTTCATATTATATGCAAAGTTAATCACATTCTTAATAGAAATACTCTTGTAGTAGGGGGTACAATAAAAGTCCAAGAGGTTGCTGAGACAAAGAAGGTTGAGAAATAAGAGCTTGAAGTAGTAATCGTTTTCGTATTCTGTTGTGTAGTGACACGTGAATCTCAAAATCTTTATTATTGACACACAATCTGGTGAATTGTTATTTTGGTGCAAGAGATCAAAGAAGCCCAAACAACTGTATACATATGAAGAGTTTATTTGCAAAAGCAGATATCTCCGTTTTGAACTTTTTTTTCAAAATTGTTGTATATTTGTATCACCATACTCTACAGGAGTAAAGTTAAATCAATTTGAGCAAAAAAGTAACTTAATAATTCTGATACACTAAAATAGATCTGATCATTAAAAACACTGCTTACAAACGGATTGCTACAGAATGAGAAAATTACAAGAATATGTTGATTTTTGTCAGTGGTACTTACTGTATCTGTTTTTGCAAATAAACTCTTCATATATACAAAAGTAGCAGAAAACTATATATCAAGTGTGTGGGATCTGTAATATGTCTTCTTGAGGTCATTGGAGTCAACGGGTGATGTGCACAGGTGGAGTCAGGACTCAGAAGTAACTTTTATGCATCTTTAATATAATGTACAGGTGTCTGCCACCCTGGGAGAGGTTAGAGCAGTAGTGGTGATAGTAGTAATAACTCACATTGGTTGTAGTTTTAATAGTTACTTATATGTTTTAATGGTTTGAAGAAGAAATAGTGACCATTCTTTTGTACTGCTCTTAGGCTCTCTCACTGAAGGAGGCAGAGAAAGCAGCTCTGTGTGAGAAACTGTCCGGTCTAGAGACAGAGCTGTCCACTGCTCTGCTGGAGGCTGAAAGAATGACCAGAGAGGTGTCCCTGTGCAAAGAGCAGGAGCAGGTTAAAAAGAACACAGCACCCTTTCCACTTTAGTGTATTGAAACACAAACTACACACATGTTCTTCTGTTTTCCACAGATCAGAGTTGTTGCACTGAACACTGAACTGCAGGAGCTCCAGTCTCAGTTCGACGATTCTGCCTCTGCTCATGAGCGAGAGATCAGCGGACTTCGACAAATGTGTGCAGATTTACAGTCACGGGCCGACCTGGCTTTAAGAGAGGTACAAGCAGAACTATATTCCAATTGTACTACTTTTCTATCTGAAGAAAGGGGATTCAAAATAGTCATCTGCACAGGGTTGTTTTTGTATAGAGTTCAGGATCGTGATGGGGAACTGCAACGTCACTGTACTGTTGTTTTGCTGTGGTAACCCCACCAGAATTCACCAGAACTTAATTTGTATTGTCTCTTCCTGTGTTCCCCTTTAGTTGGAGCAGTGCAGAGCCTCTCTCTCGGCCAGTGAGGAAACCAGGGACCAGCTCAGACATGATTTACTGGAGACAGAGCGGCGTCTGACACAAAGCCAAGATGCAGCAGATAACTTCAGGAGAGGGGCCACGGAGCAGCGCCGCGGCCTCAGTGATGTCACCAAAGAGCGGGACACTCTCAGCCAATCAAACGCTCTGCTCCGAGAGACTTTGAGGAGCGCAGAGACGGACAGAATCAGGTAAAGGCCAACTTCGATGTATTGATTTTACACTTATTACTAAATAACTCTTCATTTCTTCCTTCTTAGTCAATTACTATTACAAGCGTATAAACTCTCATACAGTACAGACTTTTAGCTATTTGTTGTCTCACCTATCGTCCTTGAAGAGCACCTGATGTTTTTTATTCACTACACTGATCTTGACCCAGTGCTGCATTGCCAGCGTTTTATCAACTTGTAATAATTCTTGTGTTTGGCAGTTTGAGGCGTCAGTGTGAAGAGAAGGAGCAGCGCCGGGTCGTTTTGGAGGAGAACCTGTCGTTTGCGCAGAAGGAGGTGGCTGACCTGCGCAGCTGCCTCCGGGACGTGGAACGGTCCAGGCTTGAGGCTCGGAGAGAACTCCAGGAGCTGCGCAGACAGGTGAGAAGGACAGCTGTCTTTGTGTGTGACTTATGGAAAAAAGATTTACTTAGGTTTTCCCTTCATTTTCGGTTTAGTTGAAGGTTTTGGAAGCAGAGAAGGAGCAGAAGGGCAGAGAGGTGGCTGAACTACAGACTCGCCTCTCACTGGAGGAGCAGAGAGAGGATGAGAAGAGCAGAGACATTTTCACCATCAAACAGAGGCTATCTGAAGCGGAAACAACCAGAGATTCTCTGAAAAAAGAGGTGTGTGTCAAAGAAACACTCATGGTCTCATCTCCGTTGTCTGCACAGTGTTGTAATGTCCTTGTCCTGCAGCTGTCTGTGACCCAGAAGCGCCTGGTGGAGTCTGAGTCAGGCTGGCGCAGCTGCGAGAGAGAGCTGACTGCACAACTGCAAGAGGCACATGGCTGTGAGAAGAAGCTCCAAGATGAAGCTAAAAACTTGGCCATCCGCGCTCAAGCGGCCCATGACGCTGCTGCAGAGTCCAGTCTGCAGCTGAGCATGACACAGGGCAGACTTGCTGCTACAGAGGCTGAGCTGTCCCGCTCTGAGATCAGTAGGAAGGAGCTGGAGTTCAGGCTGAGCACCCTCCAGTCCACTCTCACGCGGACCCTGGGCATCGGGGCTGGGGGCAGAGGAGGTAGAGGAAGGAGTCCTGGGGGAAGCTCCACTTCACCTGGGTCTATGTCTCGACACCAGAGCATCTCTCCTCTGCGCTCCTCCTTCTCTCCACCCAAAGGTACAGATACATTTTGTAACCAGTCAGAGCCACATCCTGAACCAACATTTTTAAATATTGCTTTATTAAGATGTTTTTCTATTTAACAGAGATACACACAAGTACCCCTGACAATACGTTAGGCTCTACTGCAGTGTCTCCAGAGAGAGCAGACACACCGCTTTCTCTCTCAGACCTAGACTCAGACACCCTCAGGAGTGGACTCAGAGACTTCCTGCAGGAGCTGCGAGAGGCTCAGAGAGAGCGAGTGAGTCAATGTCAGAAACACATTTGAACCCAAATACATGGTTGAATTATTATGATTTACTCTGTCTCAGGATGATGTTCGATCCCAAATGAGTGGTCTACAGCGTGACCTGGGAGAACTGAGGGCGCAGAGAGACTCCGCTCAGAGCCGTCTCTCTCAGATACAAAGCAGTTTACAGGAAAGCCAAGAAGGTCAGACATTTATGTACTAAACGATTATATTTAAGTCTGTACTCTCTAACAGTGCTGTGTGTCTGATGTTAGTGAAGCGTGCAGTGGACGAGCGCCTGAGCTCCTCTCAGATGGTGCTGCAACAGCAGGAGGAGGCGATAAGGAGAGCAGAGCGAGAGAGACGTGTCCTGACAGACAAACTGAAGGATTTAGAGCGAGTGCTGCAGGCCTCTGAGAACGACAGAAAACATGTTCAGGTACAACAACAGAGACTGACATGACACAGCCATATGGTCCACTCAGCAGTGGAGCGCAGTCCTGAAGCCAATGTCCTGGAACAACATATGTCAGGGCCTGCACCCAGCTGCGTCTAATCACATCTCCCATGGTTGTTTTGGATTAACGAGTTTTATTTAAGTTCGCTAACACTCATCAGACTCAGCCAAAATTATTGAATAAATATTTCTCTGTTTATGGAGTGTCCTGTTACTGTATAGTTGTCTCTCAAGTCGCATAATATTCATATCTAATGGTCCCTAATCTTGAACTCTATTACTGTTCTTGTATATTGTAGGACCAGTTGAACAAGCAACGTGCATCAGAAATGCGTCTGGAAGGGGAAAGGAGGCACCTGCGGGAGGCGCTAGAGGCAGCAGAGACACGAGCCACTCGAGTGGAGCTGGGGAGGCGCAGTCTGGAGGGAGAGCTGCAGAGGCTGAAGCTGAGTGCAGGGGACAGAGAAGCCGAGAGCCACACGGCCAAAGACAGGCACGACTCTCTCATTAAACAGGTGCAGTGTTAATGCCAGAAACATGGGCATCTTCAGTTGTTTAAATATGGAAACATCTCATGTAATTTAACTTTTCTGAATGACACTGACAGGTAGCAGAAAGTGAAGCACGTGTATCTCAGCTGCAGAGGGAAGTGGACAGACTGAGTCAGTCTCTGCTGCGAGTGCAGGAAAGTGAGTCTTTGCTCAAAGAGAGAGCTGCGTCTCTGAACCTGAGCATCAGTGAATCCACTGCAGCTCAGAGCAGCTCCCAGAGCCGCCTGTCTGCTCTGCAGAAGTTACTGACGACATCAGAGCTGGAGAAACAGCAGCTTCAGGTGAGAGAAAGAGCATAGTGGGGACTGAAGAGGCTGAAGGAACTGAGTGTGTTTTGTTTTATTAGGAACGAATGGATGAATCCAGAGCATCTTTATCTGAAAGCAGGAGAAATGTGGCCACTCTCACTGATCAAGTCCAAAGCCTCCAAAGTGAACTCCAACACAGTGAGATCAAACGAGAGGAACTACAAACCGAGCTTAACAATCTGCAAGAGGTGACAGGCATTATCTAGTAACTGAACACAGTTTTAGTCAGTAATCAGGGTTTCCACGGGGCATTAAAAAGCATTAAATTGAATTCAAATTGGCATTAAATCAAAAGTTCTTGGAAAATAATGACATTGACATTGACAACTACTTTTACAGCAGAAGTTTGTCAAAAATACAAAAATTAGGGTCGAGACTGGATTTTTGGCAGAAATTATACACTTTCTGTCGAAAATTTCTCCGTTCTATCAAATTTTCTATTGAATATAGAAATTTATATTGAATGTGCACCGATTTGTAGCATTAAAAATGTAGTATTTTTGCATTTTTTTGAGACTTCTCTGTTTCACTACAGTATTTGGGCATTAAAATGGCATTATAAAGCATTAAATTTGACTTGCTGCTACCTGTATAAACCCTGGTAATACACAGTGGTGCAGCGGATAGCACTTGCGCTTCACAGCAACAAGGTTCCGGATTCAATCACCTAGCCGGACGTAGTCTATGTTGAGTTTGCATGTTCTCCCCATGTCTGCGTAGGTTTCCTCCAGGTGCTCCGGTTTTCCCTACCACCAAAAACATGTACAATAGGTCAGATTGAATGAGAGTGCGAGAGTGAATGGTTGGTGGTGGTCGGAGGGGCCGATGGCGCAGAATGGCAGCCTCGCTTCCATCACCACTGAGTATGGTGTGAATTAATAATGTCTACAGTGTAGCTCTTTGAGAAACTTGGTAAACAGGCTTGAAAAGCGCAATACAAGTGTAAGCCATTATTATTATTATTATATTCTTGATATAATTTCAAATGGTGCAACACCATATGCAACACACCAATCACCAACAATCATACACTCCTCACAATTCTCCCAACCATGAGTTTAACGCATTCGTCCCAGCCAGGCCAGACATACTGACATGTATGTTTTCCCCTTAGCTTAATTCCAGTTGTTTCTCACCCATTGTGATATGCTATAAGAACAGAAGAGAAAGAGAAGTGAACCCCTTGATTGTTTTCCTCAGACCCTGCGGCAGCGTTCGGCCGGCCTGTCCGAGGCCCAGCGCGGTCTAGAGTCAACTCAAGCAGAGCACTCTGCTGTGGAGGAGCGTCTGCGCAGCCTACAGCGGGCAGTGGCCATGTTGGAGACTGAGAAGAAAGATGCAGAGAGACAAGCCGTGAGGCTGGAGAAGGACAGGAACGCCCTGAGGAACACACTAGACAAGGTAAAACAGTAGGCTTCTGTCCAGTCAACCTTAAATCAGTTTGAAGTCCACTTTGACTTTATATCAATGTTTAGGTTGAGCGTCAGAAGCTAAAGACTGAGGAAGGCACCATGCGTCTCTCTGCAGAGAAAAGCCGTTTGGACCGGTCTTTGAACACGGTTGAACAGGAGCTCCAAGAAGCTCAGCAACAAATACTTATTCTCCAGGTAGAAACACAACAGTCCTCAGAAATCATGATGTGAAGTTGTATTATATACTATATGTGTGTACTGTATGTGTGTACTGTGTGTGTGTGTGTGTGTGTGTGTGTGTGTGTGTGTGTGTGTGTGTGTGTGTGTGTGTGTGTGTGTGTGTGGGTGTGAGTCTGAATGCACAAAAGAGCTCCAATAGCTATTTAACATCTGACTGCTTCCTTTT